>CM060951.1:160737881-161004948 GCA_030765055.1 Mantis religiosa | reverse complement strand
AAAATTTGTTTGTTATTCAGAGAAATTTAAATAAAGTTTTGGCGAACTTTTTATTTCCGCTTCCTCAAATCCCTCCCAAATATTCGATGCACTTAAATATGAATGCTGTAGCGACAGCTGTAAATGCTGATATTTTCTATGTTCTCGTAGTTAATAACATGCATAATAATTTATGCATATGTTAGATTAGTCCACTTAAAATTTTCACTGCAAATACTTCTCTGAAGTAAGGATATATGTGAAAAACACCTTCATATTATGAAAGCGAGTAAGGGTTTCGTTTAAGTAAACAGTAAGGGCCATTAAGAGAAACTTGTACAAATATAAATTTTCAGCATAAACTTTTTTTACTGTACAGCATGTAATAATTCAGCCCCTAGGAGCAAACTAATTTCAATGCATAATACAGTTGCTCAAAATCTGAATAATAAGTATAGGATTTGTTGCAGTTGTTTTTATTTCAGATATATGCCATCTAGTCTACATATGAATTTTAATATCTACAGAATATGTTTAACTGTTATTTGACATTTACAATAGCTTATTTTGTATATTGTGAGTTACCATTATCTTACTCCAAGGAGCTGATTTATGATATAGTGAATAACATGAAAATCACGTTAAGAATGGGCTTTATTGCGTTACGATGAGCCAATTGCATCCCAAGAAATCGTAAATTCTAGTAGACTCTTGAGATGCGACGAAACGCACAGCAGTTGCACATTCTGAGATTCAAGTGTGAACTTAACGTTGCAGTTAATCTTATGTCGTTGAGGTACTGTGATGCCACAAACGTTTCACTATTGCCTTATGAGCTGGAAACAATGTCAAGTTTTCAATTTCAAAGGAATGGAAAATAAAGCTCTTCTCTTTCACGTTTTATTTGGTGTCCCTGCTAGAATTGCAGTGCGCACCAGTTACTGTAAAACAATGTACCTGTGAGAGTAAACATAATCAGTGACTTTCCAAGGATCTAATAGATGAAAATGAACGCTAATTAAAGTTTTACGACATGATAATTACAGTGCCTGTTGTATATTTTGTATTATTCCAGAATAATTGAGGGAATGTGTACAACAACGCACCTTCGACTTGGAGTAAGGCTTACAACTTCCGTAATCTTAGCAACCAGATCCATGGGTGTCGATCAGTCCCATAAAGCAGGCACTTCATATGCTCTCAAAGGTAGTAAGTTAATAGTTGTCATGTTTGGTGACCGAACAGGACTACCGCGATCATCCATTTGTAGTCAAAACTGTACATTAATATGATGCTAACATAAAGTGTAAAATGTGTTGGCGCTCCGTCTTGTTGAAACCACGTAAGCTGACGAATTCTCAGCGCCACATCTTCTAGGAGCGGTGGGATGACATACACGACTCCTCCGCGCTGTACATGAAGACGTGCATATTGTGACAGCGCGGATTACGTAGAATCAGAAGTCTGGTTTGCAGAAATTTAGAACACTTTATTGCAGTAAAAAGACGTGAAATTGACAATCAGCTGTGTTTAAGGTCGACTCGGTGCTCCGATGCACGTAAGCAAATGGAAGAAATCACTGTGGTACACTTCACACGTCCACTGTCGCAATAACCATAACACACTGCTGCTTTTAACACTTGCAGGTATTTATACCTCCAGTCATTGTTTCTAGAATGCCGTAGACCTTCAGAGAACATTCGCGGCGGCAAGAGAAAGAGAAATTTCCGGAGTTTGTCTTTCTTTCTCTTGGCAAGCGTCCAGCTCTCCTGCCCACGCGGCCACAATGCCATCGGTGACAGTATGGTCCAATCACAAAATCATTGACAATACCAATCAATTCATTCACAGCAAACAACTGTTGGTAGGATCGACTCACCAGTGCATTTAGATTTTCGTAATAACGTACATGGTTATTTCTAGCGTTAAATATATCCTCTTTTGTAAAGTTAGCCTTACCTGCAAACTATACCAAAACAATAGAATGTTTCCTGCACGCTGCCATAGGAAAATTTGCAAACTTCGCACGAAAATGGAAGTCCACTGATTGCAATACTGCACTTATGGATAATACAGATGCAACTGCCCATGTAATCTCTTGAAACGATTGGCTTGTGTTGAGAGCTCATGCAGTGCTCACCAATCGCGTGTAACACATTCACTTCCAGATCGGGTGTTCTGGCATATCTTCGCAGCACCATTCTAATAGAAGGATCCAATTTCTCGTTGGCGCCTGTGTACCAATGCAAAAGCACTGTGATGTGATTCCTGTGAATGCTTGAAGACCTCAGCTCTTCCATTGCATGCGGTAAACCTGTACACAAAGTAAATATCGGTCAATTCATCAGTAAACCTATCCGTACCTATCCGCCCGCCTCTGTAGTGTAGGTATTAGCGCACTGCCTCATGTTCAAGAGGTCCCGAGTTCGAATACGGTTTTTTCGTTTATTTTTTTCCACATGCTGAAAGATGAATGTCTGGTAACTCTAAGCTCTATGTACTCTGAACTTACTTGAGCATAATTTTACCCATTTCATTCATCGTGTGATATGACTTAACGTTTGAGCACGTTGATCACAATAAACAGCTGTTGTGTATCGGTGTTGTGTAAGAAACCCTTAAAATGAACGCAGACGTACTAAATAAAAACTGAAATCGAAAAACGGAAAATGCCATTAAATAACAGATTTTCAGACGCATAAGGGCAGATAATTTGATATTGGTACCTAATGTGCATCCAGTTCAGTGAGTTAGTTGTTTTTCCTTTCATTTAACAATTTTCTCACAAACACATCACATGATTTACTATCTGATATTTTCTGTACTATCGTATTTTAGCCGCGAAATGAACAACGCCTGACACTGTAGACCACCCTGTCAGCATAGTCCACTTCAATACCTGACTTGCTATCAGGTAGTCGGGGTCATTAGTCTTCATTTAAATTTCTTTAATTTGTTTCTCTATGGAAGAGTAAGCTGTGGATAATCAAATAATGAATATTTGGGTGCGTTTGCACCGAGACTGATTTCTGCTTAATTGTTTTTGTTTCTTGAGAGCGACCTTGACATTTGTTACTGCTTTACGCCTTAACAACAAAACTCCCGCTTTCTGCGAAAATTAAAACATAGTCTTGAGTGTGCCATGCATACTTAGAGTTATTAACCTCCCTGAAGACATGTTAATCTTATTAATTAGAACTATTTGTGCAAATGAAATAAATATTGATGTTTTCATTATACTATCCTGAGTCACCAGTTCAGATATCTGCACTTATACTCCTAAAATCCTATATGTGACTATAGAAAATAAAGTATTTTTGGCTGATTTAAACTGATAGCACGTTTAATCTCCTATTGTGAATAAAAACTGCTAAGATACTGGGATTAACTATTTGGTCATACATTTAATAATGTGCATATGATCATTCATTTTTATTGGCACAAGTGTTAAGCAAATTCACTGAGGTAGAATGTTTATTATAATTTAGCTGTCACAGGAGGTTCTCTCCCCAATTTGCATGATCAGTTGATTTGACTTAAACATTCTGCTTGTACAAATCATATAGGTTATTGATAAGTAATCGTGTCTGTAATGATAGAGCTGGCACAGAATTCAATAAACAAACACGTTAAACTATTATTAGAAAACCATGTAAGAAAAGAGATGTAAGCTTAAATGCATTTCTCGAAGGACGCGCAATGGGAGTGTTTCCGGGTAAGTTCAAAGTGCAAATTGTGCAAGATAGAAACTCAGTGCATCACATTTTATGCTCCCATGGGACTTGTTTTGCAGCAGAATATTGCTTTTGGAAAAACTCTTTTAGAAGCAGAATAATTTGAAACCATATATGTTATGAGACTGTATTTCTTGGTAAAGGGCTTAACGAATTGGCTTTAAAACGATGCAGGTAGCCCAAGGTTTCCATGCGTCCGGGGGAATGATGGAAATCTGTTTCGGTAGAGACAAGACAGAGAAAATTCTAAACTCTGAAACCTACTCAATATTTTAAGGAGTTTCAGGCAAATACATTGCCTAGAGACGTTTATTAAAACAAGAATCTGCCTCCGTATGAAGAGACAATTGAAACTTTTTGAAATAGTTTGTTCTAAATCATTAAGGAAAAATTAAATGCTACTGAAGGGTTTTGTTTTTGCGACCAAGTGGGTTATACACCTAAAATAGAACAATATTACACCTACCTCTGTAGCGTGGTGGTAGTGCGTTTGCCTTCATCAGGTCCCAAATCAGAATATATCGGACAGGGTGAATTATCTGGACATAGGTCCCCCCCCCCCCCCCCCCGAGGTTTTCCCATATCCTGAAAATGAAGATCGGGTAACGAAGCCCTACGGGCTTACGATATTTGAGCATCACTTCGCCCATTTCATTCGTCCTATATGATCACGTTTAAGGGCGTTAATTTAATATATAATATATGTTATATAGCGTCTATTAAAAGTAATGCACATTCCACATCATGGTACTCCATAATCATTCTCTCGGGACAATCTTATAAATTTTAAAAACAATCACTATTTTTTTATAGGGAGCAGCTGCAAGTGAAAAAAATTCACACACACACACACACACACACACACACACACACACACACACACACACAGTTGAGTCCAGAGGTTCTACTCCCATTAGTCTTGAACCCGTAGGAACAAGACCCGGGCCTCTTTCAACCAGAGAGTTATCCGAGCTGTCCCAAAGGGCGCTCGGCGTCCTCCGTGGGGCTATCCATAGTACAAGACCTGGGTTACAAACAAGGCCCCCCCCCCCATCTGGTCCAAGTACACAAGATGGGATGGAAGTGGATACGCCACTTACGCGCGCCAACACCAAAGGGGAAGGCTACCGATATGACCTCGGTGGGGCCGCCTGGCGATCTAGCACACCTACTAGCTTTGCAGGCTAGTACCCGGGAGAATTAATGGCTTCCCTCAACCCCGTCCTTAGACGTACCCGATTCCCATGGGTATCGGGAACCACTGCCCCCTCGAGACCATCCCAATCCGAACAACTCCCGAAGGAGGGGCTCAGATATTCGGCCCGAGGTTCCTCTAGTAACGTCAGAGGTACCACTAGTGCTAAGGGTCAGCAGCACCCTCACCACGGCAGGGGGTGAAGGGGACGGATCCCCTCCCCTACGGAAGCAAGTGAAAAATATTCACACACACACACACACACACACACACACACACACACACACACACACACACACACACACACACCTTACAGCAGCCCTCGATACAGCTGCAATGCTGATAGAAATATAACAACACTACTTCGGTAGATGACGCCATGTGAATGCTCATCTGTATTCTTAGATTGCAAAGCGTGGCTAATGATAGGCTACGGCAGAAATCGGAGTGACGTAGCAAAGGTACTCTAAAACAGAATAATAATGCATAGTATTGTGATATATCTTTTGTATGAATTCAACAAGTAATTTATTTGTTTATTTTGATAATGGATGTATTAGGCAACACCAACTCCAATACTCAGACCTTAATACAGATTCCAAGATGGCGCCCGTCGAAGCCCAGCGATTCTGGTTACTAAAAATTGGAAACTATATACAATGAACATAATATATTCCATATTAAGAAGCAGTAAGATAACTCTTAAGCATTTATCACTTTATACTTTCAACCAAAACGTGTAATAACATAAATAAAAAGCACAATGACAAATCCTAATCGTTTATCACATATAGTAGCACGTTCCACTGCATTTCCTACCTTATACTTCCAATCAAAGTTTAACTTATAAGGCATAACAACTCATAAGCATTCAACACTTTGCACAGTAAAAACATAGAGGAAAACATGATTAAATGAAACAAAAGTTAAGTTTTTCTTGAACACAACAGAAATGGTAAAATCAAGAACACATGTACAAGAAAAGAAAGAAAAAGAAAACGAAAAAGCTAACCTGAAATATTTACTGGCTGCTAAGTTTGAGCTCCTTCCTCACCAAGTTCATCACTGGCTTTTCTACTGGTTTCTCTATTTTGCACTTTCTTGGATAAGTGTTCAGACACAATTTTTTTTCATGTAACATTTTGTGTAATTGTTCATAGATATGTTTGCCAGCACTTTCACACACTTCTTCACTTTGACAAGTAAAGGCTCATTTATATATATTTGTGTGTAAGTGTCCTAAGCCAGGGGTGCTTGTACATCTTTGTTAAAAATTGCCTTAGATACACAGGATGTGGTAATGTCAATACATTAGTTTTTCTTATTGTTTCATATAGTTCTGGATATGCATATGAAATGTTTGTAGCCCATATCAAAACATCTGGAGAACATTTAATCCAACTAGCACAGGCTAGGTCCAGCTGTTCTAAAGCAAACTTTATGTTACTGGACTGTATCATCATCTGTAGGAAGTAATAAAGTTTCTTTTATATTGTTTACATAGTTACCTTTTCTGGTAAGGATATACTGCTTATACTATAATATTTAAGAAAACTCACCAGATTGTCCAGTTTACTCCATCTGTCAAATTTGAGGGTGGCAGTTCCCTCACATTGCAAGAACCATCTAAAATTTTTTCACTGGTAGGTTCATAATACTGCAAAACACACTCACTTTTAGGTTATGAAATATTTTGAAACTAACATTAAGTGTAGGAACATCAGTGAAGGTGGGATCTTGAATGTTATTGAAAAGAACATTACTAATCACCTTTAATAATGACTATGAATGTGTTAAAATCTTTCCTCACCACTTCGATTTTTAAGGACTCAAAACTGCCAATAAACATCTTGTGCACACCAATTATTAACATTCTCTTCACTCTCGGCAAAATGTCTTGTATATGTTCTTCAGGATTTCGTCTTTTCTGCTTGAGCTTTACTGTGTGATAGGATGGCTGATTCTTAAAAATCGTAGGTTAGGCATCATCAGCTAATTTTGTTACTTTTCGAACGACACGAATTGGTTCACCATCATTTGCTGGAAAAATGTCTTCCTTAACCACAAAGTCTGTTCAAAATGATGAACACAAACTACAGTTTTGTCATTTACTTCAACATTTTTACGATGTATGTGCCTGATCCACTTATCCCATAAAGATTTTTCTTTAGCAAATTTAAATATTGTCGTATGAGGTTCACTACCATAATTAGATTTGCAGTCGGGAACAAAACAAGAACGACCCATTTCGACAATATTTCACACTCCTATATATTTACATAAACTTTATAACTTAATATTATGTTAAAAACTCACTATAAACTAACTCGTTGGCCACTAGTTGCCACTTTAATGTGAATTACATTAATTCTGCAAACACACAATCAAAGTAAACAAACACATGCTTCACTCGGTGGATATAACCATAACATAACATGCTGGGCCACGAGCGGCGCCATTTTTGCTACAATCGATACTCGTATTATGGTCTGAGAATTGGAGTTGGTGTTGTATTAGGTGACTAATTTTACTTCATTGGGCCATGACTTGGCTTGGAGAATCATTAGATTTCAGTTTGCGCCGCAGCCTGTTTATCTCGTTACGTTGGAAAGCGAGTTACACTTAAAATGAACAGTTTATGTAGTGTGATTACTATCTGAGCATCGGGTTTCTTATGAAAGAATCGCTCATTGTTTATGAAGACCATTCCTATGACAAGCAGTCAACCATACAAAATACTTCTTATTGTTAGAAACAATCATGGGTTAACTCTAAATTAAGGAGTTGTAATTCAGTTTTGTTCTAATTATAGTATAAAAGCGTAAGAATGTAGCACGTTTAGTATAATAATTTTGCCACATATGTGAACTAAAAATTCTTCTCTTGTTTCAGGTGAGAATCTGTCAGCGCATAGATTGTCTACCTGCTGTACTCACGTATGTTTAAATATATTTTACTCAATTTTGCCTTCCTTTGAATGTCATTCGATATGTTGATATTTCAACGAGGGTATTTTTAAATTGTTTTTACCACATATCTGGTTAAGCAGTTAGGGACACATCATGTATTGTTTGAACGTTGAATCTAAACTGTAGAATAGAACATGAACAGCTTTACGCGGCCTTCATTGAAAAGCTTCTCCAAAGATTTTCTGCAGAGGTCTTTGGCTTTTTAGGAGATTTTTACATGTAACCGAGTATTTGAATTACCCAGTTTGTTCCAAAATCGAATGCTCTTACTCGTAGGCGGTGGACGTCCGTATCAGATTGTAAAACGCCATTGTACAGACGTAACAGATTGCTGCTTTTCCAGCCACAAAACATAGTGAACCTGCTCTTGCGCTTTTGCCATTTTAGGTGCGTGTAACAAAAACAACCGTAACTTCGCCAGCCACTTCCAGACTTCTCTTAGTAGTGATGTAACATAACCGAGCGTGTATATATTAGTTTGAAATAGATGAAATTTTTATTTTTTACATTTCAACCGGACACACCATACTTCTGATCAGAAACGGATAAGGACGTGGAAGTGTAGAATAAGAGGAATCGGGTGAAGCGAAATAACGTTGAAGAAAGAGCTGCAAGAATTAAGATAAAGGCTGGGATCGCAATGAGGAAGGAAGAGGTCAAGGACGGTGGTGAGGCTGGTCTCTGGAATTGTGAAGGGTTAAGTAGTTTAGGAGTTGAGTAACGCTAAGGGATTTGAATATTTTGAGATTAGCTAAAACATGGTTAAATAATAATGAGAGCGTAAAACTCGATGGTTTTCTATTCATTGTGAACGGAGAACGGTAGAATATTCGGAAATGAGAGTGCATTAATAAGCAATCAGTGATGTCTTAGGTTAAAGTACATATAGGGTGATAGTGTTATACGGTTAATATTAAAAAGTTATGTTTGAGTGTTGCAATCCGTGCAGAAACTCTCATTTTCCTGATAATGAATATTCTTCGTCACTTACGCTTTGAATGCATATAATAAAAGTATACGTAAGTATATAAGTAAGATAATAACAATAAGATAATAACAATAAGATAATAACAATAAGATAATAACAATAAAAATAATAAAATAAATAATAAATAAATAAAAATAATAAAAGATAATAATATAAGTAAGCATGTATATAAGTATACGTGGGACTGAGTTTGACTTGGAGATTGTAGTCCAATGAATGGAACTATACAAGCAGAAGACTGTGATTATGTGGGAGGATTGTTGTTGGAGTAGGAAGTCAGTATAAGGAGCAAGAATAGGATGAATGAGGGAAAAGTCAAACGTAACAATATAAGCTTAATCACCAACACATGATTCATGTGTTAAAGCGCGTTTACTTATGCTGATTGACAGAATTCAAATGAATAGAACCTCTTTCTGATAAAGCTCCTCCTTTAGAGCTGCACAATTACGTTACTTTTATTTTGCATAGCATTTTAACTACGTTCTGAACACTGTAATATTAATGCTTTATAAAATAATTACATTTGCTACAAATAAAACAATATGCCTGCCCCACCTGTCAGTTCTCTGAAATAAATGATATTCTCCTTTGAACACCTTACATTCTATGGCATCTCTTTATACCACGTTAAATATTTTACTTTGGTCATGCCCTGTTAATGTTTGTATTAGCCTATAATGGATATTAGGAAGCATCATATCTTCACGTTAGAAAGTCTCAACAATCAAGGAATTTAAAATGTTTAAGGTTCAAGAAACGAAAAAAAGAGGCCACATCGTGGCAAAGGCGGTTTTCTCCGGTTCCTCCTATTTCCCCCGCCAGCATTCCACCAGTTGCTTCATCTTTCCTATCATTTCATCCCGACCTCATTGTGTCATCCACTTCCCTCACTCTCATACCAGGTATCGGGCTAATCACCCATCCTAGAATCTCTCTTACTGATCCAGACATTCCATTGCTCATCCCGTTGCCTACGGGCATAAGGGAGGGACAAGAATACCCTGGCACCACGTGGTAGTATAAGAGGGCAGTTAAAGAAAGAAACGGAAGAAAATATTAAGAAATTTACTGCAAAGTAATTATGCAGTAATGCAATACAAATATCATGTTATGAGAGAAGATTAAAAGCATCAAAAGGAAATGAATTTAATACATTATATCATAAGAAGGCATTTAATAGTAAAGGGACGGCATCAGTCTTTAAAAAAATGCTTGTTCCAAGAACTGCATGCATGTTAAGTAATTAATGATATATTAAACAGAGCAGAGTATATTTGTAAATTATTTGGACGCGAATCAAATATTTGCATCTAGCACATTGCCATTTTATTTTCAAGCACTATTGTTGCAATGTCCATATTATCTCAGTTTTTAGAAGGGTATATTTATTCTGGCTCTCCAATCCTAATAAGATTCTAGATGAATTATGGATATTTGTTAATTTTCCATTTCAGAAAATAAGCATGTGGGAGGCAAGGATGGAACCATCAGCAACTGGTACTTTTGAATTTTGTGGGTAGTGGTGTAAGAAACTTGGCTATTCCTTGGCTATTGGTTAAAGACTGTGTTCTGAAAGTGCAGAAAAAATCAAAACCATTATTGGTGCTGCATTTAAAGATGTTAACAAAACAATACTACGTTGTGTGACATTCACATATTTGCACAGATCAAACACACATCAAGACACATTCATAAAGATTAAAGGTTTGTGATTCATATTTCAGGCTTGAAGATAAATCAGGATGATTTAGCTCCATAGAGCAAGATAATGGTAACTCATAAGATATACAAAATAAGTTATTGCACATGACAAGCGGCAGTTATATGTTCTGCAGATATTAAAATCGGATTTATACTATTGTGCCTATCATATCTGAAATGAAAAGTATTATAGCAAATTCTAAACTTATTTTCCAGATTCTGAGCAATTATACTCTCAAGGTTACCATTACTTGCTCCAAGGGGGTCGATTTGTTATTGCAGAAAGACATTGTTGTAGATTTCGCGTTGTGTAGATGAATGGTTTTATCTGAAGTGCTAAATTTCAAAGTAGTGTTCCTATTGAATTATGAGTATTTCTCAATTTAAATATAATGGTAATAAAACTGTTAGCAATATAAAAATGGAAACAGGTATTCTTGGGAAAATGTTAGGGAATACTGAATTCCCTAGTGACAATCTTTTGTATCCAGGGTACAAATTAGCTGAATCAAAACTAAATAAAAGTGCTCTGAATTGGACGGATTTAATTTTATTTTGTCCTGAAATCGGAAGATACTGAAATGGATGACTAATAAAGTGAGAAGTAACGAGTGGATTAGTGCATAGTAATCTAAATGTTACTAAAATATCTTGTTGTCCAAAGGAGAGAAAGGGAAAGCGGAAGCATAAGATTATCATGATAGGACTAAGAACGGTAATAGACTTTGCTGGAAAGAAAGAATAGAGAAGAAAGACCTTTTGATATAACCAGGGTAGGGATGGCTAATAAAGTATCCAATGTAATCAGACGGTGACGATCTGGAAGTGTAACATTTGAAATTAAACCTAGAAAATGGGTATTCCATTTTAAGAAATGGTTTCTTTCAAAGTTGGTGTAATGAGAAACGGAGTTTGAATGTAGACGAGGGATGGGAGAAAGATATGGGTAGATTATTTTCAAGCGAAGAGGTTCTTCTGAACCCACTTTCCAGAAAGAATAAAGCGATGGGCATTGAAGAATTACCTGCCGAACTTCCCAAGGGATGATAAGAAAATATGAGATTGTTCTACTGAATTAAATCCTTCAAATTTAATAAAAAGAAAAGAAATATATGTATATAAATGGAGAGAACTGCAGCGCTTCATTTGATTTATAAATGACAAGGATATGGAGAACCCAGGAATTATAAGAGAAATTACTTGGTCGAACCCTTAGAAAGATTTTACTGGAATATTGACTGATTGAATGGGCGGACAGAATTATCTCCTTGTCTAAGTGGATTCAAAAGAGAACTAGGAACAATTGAAGCATTAGTTGGTAAATGTCATGAAACGAGATTATAATTTAGTATCATTAGACCTAGAGAAAGCATATGCCAGGGTAAAATAAAGCGGCATTGCGATATAAACCGTGGAGCAAGGACTTTGGGTATTCGCAAATGTTTCGAGAATAATTGAAGAAACATCTAGGGAACCATTTCAACAAAGCCCCAAGAGGAAAAGATTGTGTAAAGTTGATGAATTTAGAAGGGAAGTCATAAGGCATGTGTTATATAAGCAGTTCCGTGACGGTCTGTCTCTTACCGCTGAATTTATACGTTTGCGTTTATCTGGAATGAGTACAGATCATACTAATTTGTTTACAGCACCACACTGAGAACGTGACAGTGTTCTGACATGCAATAACAAATGCGAAGTTACCGGACATTGCAGTTCACTTTATCGTTGCGGCGTGAAAGCATAATCATAGCAGAAAAATTACGCTGACTAAATGCAGTACTGCAAATTATGTAATTTATTGGAGTTTTCTTTAAAGAAACAAAGTAAAAGCTAAAGAAAGTAATGAGTAGCTATTGTTTTAAAATAATAAAAATGTATGTGTAAATGGTACAGTGCTTATTATAAGGATTTGTAAGCACAATCAAATGGTGAAATAAGCAAGTACATAGGCACGAAAAATGAAACAAATAAGCACAAAAATAAGCAAATAAAAAAAAATAAAAAATTTTCATAAACATATTGTTTCGTAGAATTCTTACCTTGCGTAAGCTTGTTACAGTACACAAGGGAGGTTATCTTGAATTTTTTTAAATGCTCCTGCGCTTGTCAGTGAAGAATTTTTTATACAGCGAAAATGATCTCTCAGCGCCGCTTGACGTTACTGAAACATGGAAAAAACACCGCAGATCTTGAGTGAATTCCCCTTCGATATACGTTTCTGCACTAGAAAGTCTTTTAGAAATTTTAGTGTTTCGTAGCCAGAGATTTTCGTTAATACCTTACTGAGTTTCTCAAAGGCAGTTTTAGCAATACCAGAGTCTCTGAAGACAACGTTACTGAAATTTCATCTATCAAAAAAAGTGAATGTTGCAAGGTACTGTTTCGAGCTTCCAGCTGTTTGTAATAGATATTTTGGAGAAGCGGTTATGGATATACTCTATCTTATCTGGGATGCCAATATTAGCAAAACTTTCCTGTGCAAAGTCAGTGGTGTTTGCTTCTTTTGCATCTAAGGAGTACAACACTGTTTTACTTCATTGAAATATATGATACAGTATTTAACCAAGAACCCCATCGAGTTAAAACTGGCTGAGGAGGTAAAGACAAATTTGGAAGGACTTAATGACATTTTTGAACTCTAATCGGCGACAGTACAAACACCTCTTTACGACAGTCAAGAAAATACGCGTCTTTATATCGGCTCATGTTTCCGCGAGAGAATGTAAACCTTCTGAATGATAAAATGATGGCTAGGAATGAAAATTTACTTTTTTTTTTTTGTTTTAATTATGTAAAATAAGTATGCAAACCCCTATTTCAAGTGAAAAAAAAATATTTATAAGTATTTCGCTTAGAAACTGGGCTCTAGTTAAAATAAAGGTGTACTGAATTATGTTTTGCAGAAGCCATACACCTATATACAGAATACATTTTCGTTTTAGTTAATTGGTAAATGCTTTTGTTTATTTTCAAATATATTTGTGTTTATTTCTTTGCTACCCTTTCGTTTGCTTTATTTTATATACGCATTTGTGTAGTTCAACTGTAATAAGTCATTAATAAGTCATTGATTCCTTTATTTAAATTAGTTTGTAAGTCACCTCTGGACAAAGATAACCCGTTACGTGTTACACCTAAGCGAGATCAGTTTATTTCCCTGCCAACGGGGAATTTTGATAGTGCTTTATAAAGAAACAGTGCGTGGCGGACAACCGATAACGCACGTTCCGCACCGCTGCTCCCAACGGCACAATTGTACGATGTCAGTCTAATGTTTAAATGGACTATACAATGCACGATTCCGGTCCTACCCACCTTCTCTTCTCCACTCTACCTCCTTCCGTCTGTCGCCTAATCACGCGAAGTCTTTTTGCTGCACCGAGGTTGATATGTACGTGTGATACCACGTGTTTTCAATGCTATGGTGCGTTAATGCGTTATAATACCAGAAAGTCGGTGTACTTCACCGTAAAGAATATTCAAGCTCATGTAGAAAAATTACCATTTCCAATTTCTCATACAGACTCCTTGGCGTTCGTGATCTTTTCAATACATATAATGGAAACGGATCTCTTATTGATAAGAAATCGAAAGTAAATCATTTGTTTTTACAGAGGGAAGCCGTAATGAGAAAGTGAAGTTGAAACGAAATCTTTAATAATTGCCGAGAATCGGTAATTTTACAAACCTCCGCTTGGAATGCAACTGAACTCTAAAATAACTGAACAACTTTAAAATAAAAACGCTATGAGATATGTAGCTTAGGAATTGCAGCCACGCGATAATCTGAGGAATTATTTTTTCGATTTATCATTTTACCTTGTTTTAAGGATTTTTAATAGTCGAAACGTGATTTTATTTACATGGCTATACAAATACGCCAAATAGATACTTGAATGCATTAATTAAACTTGTCACGAAATGCCATTAAACCAAGACATTTTTATTTTGTTCCATTAATACCCCGCTTTAACTGCAATGGTCATATCGGCAGGCGTTCTCCTTTGGAACATATCGAAGGTGTTAACTCTTGTTCGGTTGGTTTTTAATCATTACATCACGCACACATTCGCAATCTTTTATACTTGCAGACTCTGGGGAAGATGAGGAATTGTCTTGGACGGAGAAAAATCCCCACCCGAATCCACCCCGGGACCCCTAGCACGGCAGGGAAATGCTCTACCTGACCGATCTATGGGGCCAGCCACCAAGACAGTTTGGTGTGCCATGAATCCTTATAGAATTATAGGGTGTGTGTGTGTGTGTGTGTGTGTGTGTGTGTGTGTGTGTGTGTGTGTGTGTGTGCGCGCGCGCGCGCGCGTCTTTCAGGATAATGGAAAACCCCGGAAAAACCTTATTCAGGTAACGCACCCTGACCGAGATTCGAACTCGGGACCTTTTGAACGTGAGGCAGACACGCTACCACCACGCTACCAAGGCGGGCATAGGGCCAATAATTTTCCAAGATACCGTGAATGGACTTAAGTACAGATATAAAATAATCACACAATTTCTCGAAGAATTGTGTAATTTTGAGTTTATCTACAAGGACATTTTACCGGGATCTAGTACAGCACAAATTTCTCTCGATAAAATTGAAAAAATGTTTGAGGATGTAGATATCAGTAGCAGATTGTGGCTAGCACGGAATCAAATCTGAATGCTGTTTGTTTGACAGACCATAAAGGTATCGTAATAATCCACATACATTGGAAGAACTGAAAGACAATATAAGAAGGAAAAGTTAATAGTAATAATGCAACTTTGTCCTCTTGCAATTTTTTTTGCCTGTATATTTATACTATATTTCTGTATTATGGAATTTTGTTTCAGTAATTTTTTATCCACCCTCTTCTGTATAAATAAGCTGTACTTTCATTTTCCAGGCTATTACAAGATGCTTTGTAATCTTTAAGTTTGAGTTCTTTCATATTAGCAGTTTTATCTTTGCTTATATTTCTAGTACGTAAATGCAATTTTAGTTACCACATGGACACTATGGCCAGTCCTCTGTGTGCTCTGACATCTTTGTACAACTTTTTTCTTTGATAATTATATACTCCGTTTATTCTATGCATATGTATGAATTTCTCTATGCGAATATGAACAGTTTAGAATATGTAGTGAAATTTGTTCGCATATAATAATTAATCACATCATTATATTTACAACATTTTCTCGTGTGGTCTTATTTCCTACTTGTCTTATTATTCTACCATTGAAATGCCCGGCAATTATAATTTAAATTTTACTTCCTATCTGTTATTCCACTTAATTTGCTGAAGATATGTGATATATCTGGCTCATCTTCACTTATTGTATAGGCTCCTATTATAGTAGTTTGGTGTCAGTATGAATTATGGATTATTTTATTGAAATTTTCATCAATAGCTTCCCAATTTGTAACATACGTTTTTTGTACTCCGTTGTATAAATGCTCATACGGCCCTTTTTCTTAGCCGTTTCCCTACATTTTTGTTTTCGATAACACCATTTATTGTTTCCTGTTCTCCAATGCTTTAATAGTCTCTCCTTTATTTCTTAATCCTTCCATGTTCTTATCGTCAATCCTATTCGGTAGCTTTTTTAGTTTTCCGGCTGCATTCTTTTTTTTTTTTTTTTCCCCCGAATGAATGGGCAGTTGGCTCATCTCATGAACCTCCCCCCCCCCCCCAACTTGGTGGTCCAGGTATTTTTTTTTTAAGTTGTCATCCTTTTGACCTTGATAAGCTAACATCCAACTACAAGACAGCAGCGCTAGTTTTGATCCACCCCGGGTATTTTATTACCCTGATACCGGCCATACTATATGCCACCAAGCGAAACGCCCAATGGGAGACTAGCAACTCTCGTGATGCTTAGAATATAAACACGTCAAAGCACGATGTTCACATAAAATTTGCACGCACGCACACTGACACACACACGCACACACTACAGTGGTGTATACACATCATTCCATATACTACTAAAATAAACAAAAGTTTCATAATATTCAATCCTGAAGTTTTAATGCATTTTTAAATTCAGAAAGGAATCAAAGTCTGTAAGTAGGTGCAGCTCTCGACGACTATTAGATGTATCACACCTTTTAATTTTGGCGTGTGGTAATTTTAGATTTATGCTTAACTCACTAACGATATCACTGTCAGCAAAATGTTTAATACATATACAAGCAGTTTTACGGAACACAAACCATCTCCATGCAGAACACGAATTCATCGTTCTGAAGGAAAAGAAAATGGCGTATATGTCCTTGTTTGAGAGATATCTAAAATACGATATGCACATCATACATTCAGCAGCTACTGCTGTTTCAAACGTCAGTATGTAAACAGTCCAAATAAACAGTATTACTGTAACTGTGGCTCTCCTGAACACATACTTAAATTAATGTGTTTGATTACTACTACATGATACCTATAGGTATATTCATAAACGTTCAGGCCAGAATTACTCGGAACGCTACGGTCAAAACGACGGTGACACAGTATCGTTACTCCATTCTCTTATATTGCTTTGAGGTCTTTGAGTGTTACGCGTTTCTCTGATAAAGCATAACTTTCTTTTCAATATTGATGACCTTTTACATGAACAGTAAAATTTTGCAGCCAAACAATTGGTAATTAATATATCCCATGTCGGAAGTTTCAATCAAGCTGCAGCAAGATACACTGTATGCCAAAAAAGGATTATGCGCATTCTTTTGAAGGGTTTTGATGGAGCAAAATTACCGCGGGCGTTTGATAAGCCACCAAGTGATGTTTTCCTCTCTCTACACTGGCTCTTAGAATGAACTGCGGAATAATCTGATTCGTCAACGTTGAATACTGTAAGGACCTCATCAAGTGGTTCCAATGTATGAAAAAGTGTTTGACTTGATGTTAAAGGCTTTAGAAGAGCCATGATGCATTTTTCTACGCGGCCGAAACTTAAATTTGTGGGCCACTTTTTCCCAACTGTTTTGGTTCGTCTATTCATTCTGTTGGAAGCTGAGGATTAGCTAGTAGAATATTGAAAGGAAGTTTCCTCATACCATCGATGCAAAAAGTAATTCTTCCTGCCATAAGTTCTTTTGGATCAGCTTCACCTACAGTTCTTTACGCTTGAGTGAACCTTCTATTCACTTATTTGTAGGTTTTTCTTACATCCTTTATCCCTCCTGATATACCTTATGGTTGTATATTTGCAATATTATACTATTTCCTACAGCATTCATTTAAAAATTCTGTTAACTTCTCAGTAGCATTGATAATTTCCTGGGTTTATAAACACCAAATGTCATTTTGCCAGGTTCTGCAATAGTGATCGAAATAGTAAGTTACCTCTATTTTCCAAATGGGTGTGATATAATTTTTTCGAAATGGTGCTATTTAAGAAACGTTACCTTCTTACAATATGAGTGCTAGTCTCAGAGAATATTTCTTTGTAATCAGTTATAATTACGTATAAGGGAAGGGTGCACTGATATTTCCACATGATATTATTTCTGTATGACAACATAAAAGTTAAATTAAGTTCACAGAAAACCTTTTCACGGTAAAATGATCACATCTCAGCCAGAAGTTAATTAGTCAAGATCCATGTAGATGTTCAGCAAGAAACCATTAGCTTAAGCGTTTGTACCTGCAACGTGGGAGCAATAGAAGTAGACGTAGGCCAGTTCTAAAAATTAGGAAGGTAAAGGAGTTTTTAGGATATAGTCAGTCACAGTAAAAAAATCGATTCAGAAGCGAGTAACAACCCCAAAAATTGACATGGAGAAGCTTTGGTTGGCTGAATGATGGAAGGGGAGGCGGGACAAATAACTCCACAGATTCCTTGCGTGGCTTTTGAATTACATCCGCCAAATACCTCTGTGTCGTCCTTGATCGTGGGCTGACTTTCACCCCTCACATCAGGACCAAGGCTGCATTCGGACATGCTGTACATAGGCAATTGTACCCCGTTTTAAAATAAAAAATGCCCTTACACCTAAAACTGCACCTTTATCGGGCGATCATCCCGCCTGATCCTGTATGGATGCGAGATCTGGGGATCGGTGTCATTATGGATCTGAGACTGGACGCAGATTCCCATCTTACATCCTGCATGATGACTCTGGGCTCCCACACATCTTAGATATTCAAGGGAAATCTCGTTCCATCCACAATAAACTCGCAACCCACCCCAATCAGCTGGTGAATACTCTGGTTCACTATGACCTCCCAATAGGAAAAGCCCGCCTCGGTAGAGTAGTAGATGGTAGCGTGTCTGGCTCACATTCAAGAGGTCCCGAGTTCGAATCTCGGTCAGGGTGAGCTATCTGGATAAGGTTTTCCCGGAATTTTTCCTTATCCTTAAAGATAAGGATAGCTCTAAGCTCCATGGACACATTTGAGCATCATTTCACCCATCAAAAGTCCGATATGACTTAACGTTGGAGGACGTAAAGGAAAAGATATAAACTGCCCAAAGACGCCATGCAGGGACTATATTCCCAGCTACTCCCACCCTTAGATCCAGAAATGAACCTAAACACATAACACATAAACCCACACAAATCCCTGTACCCTCTGGTTGATATGTCCTACCTTCAGCTACCTTCAAGCCGGCGGCTGGGTACAGACAGCATTGCGCGTGGTGACTGCGTGGACGGCTGGCAGTTTAGGTGGTTAACACTCAGAAGACTATAGCAGCCTATGCCCATAAACTAAAGCTTGAGATACATGACGAATCTTTTAAACTGCCGAGATAAAAGCTCACTAAGCGACTAGGCGTAAAACAAACCTACTCAGGATTGCTGTATTGCGTGGCATGCAGATTAATAGTGGCTTATTGTCACATATTGGCAGTCCGTATCGCTTAAAGGCTTCGCTTGGTTTAAAACATACTTATCAGTCCCCGTAAGATAACTTTCCGCCCAAATTTCAGCAACTCAACAGCAACTTGCGAATCTCGTTATCATTACAGAGATAGCTATTTTAAACTGTAAGAAGTTAGAATATATAATATTTCAATACCTAAATGTCTCACTTTAAGGTTCAGAAACAGTTTAAATCTTATCCTCAATTAGACAACTCGCTTCCAATAGCTCAGGTATTAGCATCCATTAAATTTATAGCAAACCTAATGGCGTAGCCTTTCCTCGCACCTACCAATGCATACACGAGAGAAAGATCGGGAAGTTCGATTTGGGTTGGTTAGGCGCTGGCCTACTGATTTCCGAGGTCAAGGTTCAAACCCAGTCCAGATGGTTCTAAGTGTGCTTAATATATTTACTGGCATATATAAAAACCGCAGGACAAAAACGTAGCACGCTGGCGGCACTGACACGATTCTGGTAATTGATGTGGCCTTTAACAAACAAATACGCATAAGTATCGTAAAGTTTTAATTATCACATGATAGTTTATATGTTAGTCAGGAAATTTTTTTCAGTGTCATTTGTCTCTGGGGACATAATGTTGAAAGTTTGTCAATTGAGTCCTTTTCTTTTGTAACAGTGGTTGCTAGAAGTGACTAAGGAGTAAGATGCAGGAAACTGAGGTCCGTAGTGTTAAAAATTTACCAGGAAATACGTGAGATGACGGCTCTATATGGCAATGATTACCCATCTTATAACCTTATTATACGGTGGAAAAGGAATTTTCAAACTGGTCACATGTCCCTGACAGACAAGCCAAGAGATGGTAGACCGTCCTTGACAGATGATGCTGTCATAGCGAAGAAAGTGGAGTGCTTAATCCTGGAAGACAGACAAGCAACCATCCAAATGATTATGAATGAGACTCATCTTGTTATGGTAGTGCATGGAAAATTATTCATGACGAACTGCACATGTCTAAGGTGCCTGCACGGTGGGTTGCACGTATCGTATCCCTTTGCAAAAGCAAACATGGCGTTACCTTTAAATACAGATGTTGATGCTGTTGGAACAGGATGAAGATGGCCTTTTTTTATCGTCTAGTAATAATGGATTAAAGAGATAAAAACCATGAGCATGGTTTTGCAAAGATGCAAAAGTCAGCTGGGAAGAATATGCTTTCTGTTTTCTGGGACTGTCGTGGAATCATCCGTACAAGCGTCATCTTTACATGGGTAAAACCATCACTGGCAGATACTAGATCAATCTTCTGGAAAAATCACGAATAACTATGATTAAGAAACGGCGTGGTGTGCTCTCCAGACATTCGTCTTCTGGCTGACAATGCTCCAGTTCATTCATCTCAAGTCTTGAGTTGACAAAACAAGGGAATATGGCTTTCAGTTCTTGTAGCATCCGCATTATTCGCCTGATCTCGCATCAAGTGACTTATTTTGTTCCCAAAATAAAGAATCCGTTGCATGATCGGCGATTTGACAACACAAATTACGTCATCAATGACGGAAAAAGAGCGGTTTAAGTCCAAAAATGCCGAGTTCTACAAATCAAGGTATTCGGAAGGTCAAGAAACGCTGCGGAAAATGTGTAAATCTGAATGGCGACTACATAGAGATGAATTAACAAGCACAACACAAACTATCTTATTTTTAAAGGATGATAAAGCTTTACGATACCCTTTCGTAAAACAGTAGATTCAAACCTCGAGATATTGTAGATTGTATCAACAAATGTCGCATACAAGGTAGACTAATCGTATTTTTTGAACAATTGTGTGTGCGCAAGAAAACAGTGATTAACAAAAGCGAAATGTCCGGTAAATTGCAAACTTGGTATTTAGGTTCAACATTTTTCTAGGATAGAAAGTGAAGATTAAAAAAAAAAGCCCGCACTTCCCTATAATTAACCTTTAAATTGATTCTATATAAATTCTTTTTTCTCAAAAGTATTATCATTATGAGGAAACATGTGTTTATAGTACTTCCTGGGCGTAGCCTATAAAGCACCAAGCCTTTGGAATGAGGTTTTGTATATCTATTTAAAATACACAGTTTATTTCAAATAACATTTTTGTGATAGTTATTTAGGAGGTAAACGTTTTAGGTTTCAATGTTTCACTGTGTCATTTTTTGTCACTATTCAGTTCCCCGTCGTGTCACGGAAATGATAGTGAATTTTAGTCACTATGTAAGGACCCTTCTGAGCTTCGGTTTACGCTGTCCCTCGTACCTCCAAGGAACCGTGTAATTTAATTATATGTTTGGCTATAGTTTATCCCAATTAACATGACGCAGGCAAACCTTTCGTAAGGGTGGTTATGTAAAATATGGGGGAGAAAGTCTGATGTGCTTCACTCACATGACCTTCTCTGCTCTTGTACAAATATTCCTGCTATTTTAAACTAGTCCTGTCTATTACGTGGTCTCATAAGTAAAGTGAGTTTTTTTATTTTAGTGTTTTGGAAAATTTATTGGTTTCTTTGGTTCGGCAATTTTATTTACAGGATGCCAAGGCTAGTGTTGTGCACGTTGCGGGCATGTGTCAGCCTTCAGTTGTTAATAAACAATCACAAAAGGAGATAAAGTTGGAACTTAGAGTCCTTCTAAAACACTATTAGAAACAAGTTTATAAAGCCGCTGCCGCAGTTCGAAGAATCTGAAGTGGAAGGAGGAGGTTCCAACTTTTCAACTATGAAGACGAAAACGCTAAAGATCTACCACGTTCTGGAAGACCTAAAGTGTGGAATACTGAGGATACACGCCAAGTTTTGCGAGAAAATCCGCAAAAAGTACCCGTAGCCTTTCAGAAGAACTTGGAGCATCAAAAGGTACCATAATCGCCACATTAAGATACTTGAAAAATCATACAGAAGCTGTAGATCTTTACTTCATGAACTGACACCTCAACAGGCTGAAAGAGTGAATATCTGTCGTCAGCTTAACCGTAATCCCATGGATGATAGATTTGTCAAGATAATTGTCACTTGTGATGAAAAATGGGTGTATTACCGAAACCCTGATGCCTCGAAACAGTGGCTTGATATCCCCAACCTGCCAAGGTCATCGAAAAAAAAAAATCAGTTCGGCCCCAAAGTAATGTGTGTCTGGTGGCATTCTGAAGTTGTGATTCACTGGGAAGTTGTTCCAAACATGCGGGCGATTGACGCAGATCTTTATTCTTAGCAACTGGAATGAGTTCATGAAATTTTGAGACCGAGATGCTCAGCATTAGTTAACCGAAGTAGAGTTCTGTTGCAACAGGACAATGCAACACCCCATACTGCACAAAAATCATGGAAAAAAAATTAGAAATCGGGAGGTATCGAACTGCTGCCGCACCCAGCATACAGCCCCGATCTCGTACGATCAGATTATCATCTTTTTCGATCTGTGGCCCATTTTCTACGTGGAAGAAATTTTGACATTGAAGCAGTGCAAGTGGGTGTCACCGAGTTCTTCGCATCAAAAACCAGAGTGGTACCATTGTGCGATAATAAACCTCGCTGAACGATGCCTCCAAGACATATAAACTAACGGTCTATACTTTGAAAATTAGTTAATTGCTTGTCAGGACACATTTCAAATAATTGTTTTTCTTAAAAACGATATTATGAGCCTATAAAAGGTGAATAGAGGAATTCCTAGGTTTAAGCGATAGTACGATATTTTAAGAGCACAGCTTGTCACTATGCATTCTCTCTGCATGACTAAGAGATAAAAAATGAATAACGACTCCGTATTTGAGAAAAGTATGCGTTTTGAGAAATCATGGTATGTCCCCGAAATGGTTCGTTGCCACAAGAGCATTAAATATAAATTGCTTTTTAATGATATATACATTTTTGTGTAGTAAGTTTTTTTATATCTTGGGATTTTCGAGTTAGTCAAAATCCATCCAGAATGAGAGAAATTCTTAGGAGCTCCCAGAAAATTCAAGATATAGATAACATTTGTAATGAAAGTAACTTAAATGTGTGGCATTTTAATTAAGTGTTACGGCCATTCTTGAGAAAATCAAAATTCTCAAAATATGTTTAATGTAAACAGGATAGACTGGTAGGGGGGTATTTTGAAAATCTGCGTGTCGCATTCTTGAAAGATTCTGATTTCAAACTAAGTTTGGTATTTAGATTTAATAAACGTCATTTTTAGCTGATTTTTTTCTAAGCATATTTTTATTCAAAAGACTTCAAAACGTGTATTTCAACTGAAATCTCCGTATCGATTTTTTTGGTGGATTGATGGAATAGATTTTTCTTAATTACAAGTACGTGTTATAGAAATTATTAGTAGAGAAGTCAATGTAAATGTAACACAATTTTTCAGGTGATAAATCGCTGATTGGTGTTTTTCCCCATGTTCATTCAGTAGGGCATCGATTACAAAAACACGTGCTTTCTTAAAATTCCACTGTTGCTTTAGCTGCTTATACCCTACAGTGAATTTATAACTGCACTGAAAGTTTATCTTGAATAACACAAAGTGGGCAGAACATATTTTGTAAGAAATGTTCGTTGAAAATAGAAGGCAACATGTCTTTGCTGAGGTTTCAGTAAGTTATGACTATGCAATCCGGTGTACATTTCATGCTGTAGATGAAAAAGAGAACGAGTAAAACGTGCGAATAGAAATCTTCTTGGGCTCAGCCAAGCTGAACTTGGAGAAAGCTTGGACCTTTCTCCAAAGTTCACTTGGGTGACTGCCCGAAAATACATGTTCATATCGCAACCAGGGAAGCTTCAATGATGGTAGTAATAAAGTACACATGTACAGCTTTGTTTATATTGCAAGTTCACTAAACGTGTTTAGTGATTCATTTGGTCTAAAATTGATATTGAATTAAATAAGCACAATACAGCAAGTATGGAAAATTCAGATAGATTACGAGAACATCTGCAAAATGGTTCTCTCTCTCTCTCTCTCTCTCTCTCTCTCTCTCTCTCTCTCTCTCTCTCTCTCTCTCTCTCTCTCTCTCTCTCTCTCTCTCTCTCTCTCTCTCTCTCTCTCTAAAAGCACATAAATTGTGTGTTTTAAGAGAACCCCCATTGTTTTGTGATACGATTTTGTCTATTTGTTAAGGTTTCCAAGTTAATGCAAAAGTCATCGAGAATGAAAACGATTTAAGAAAGTTTTCAGAAACTTCAAGGTACAAGTTTCATTCTTAGTGAAGCTGTCTTAAACATGTGACATTTTAATAAAAATGTTACTTTTTTGTAAAAAGATGAGGAGGTTTTCAAAAGTGTTCAACGTTAAGGGTTCTCGGGTGTGGAGGACTTTCTAAACTCTACCTTGGAAGATGCTGAATGCCAAGAGGGTTACTTAACCGACCTTTCATTTTTGAGCATTCTGTTCTGTCTGTCTGTCTGTCTGTCTCTCTCTCTCTCTCTCTCTCTCTCTCTCTCTCTCTCTCTCTCTCTCTCTCTCTCTGTCTCTCTCTCATATACACACATATACCTTTCATAAAATCCATTTTGGATTTACGGAGCCTTAAAAACATGTAGGTATTTTCGGTGAAAGTTCGGTATATAATTTTTGTATGTAATAAAGTCCTACGTTTTCTGCTTACTGTAATTAGGTTCAGTAGTAAATAAAGTACAAAGTTGGATATTACATTAACATAATTTTTAGCAACTATATTTTTAAGTCTTTCTCGAAGTATGTTTACAAGAGCTTAATTCTTTATCTACATTAAATTCACCGAGATTGAGTTTCCAACAAAAACTTGGTTACACATTTGGTCGTAGATACAAGGAACATGCACGAGACCGAAGTCACGTCTTTAAAACGTGGATCGCTATAAGCTGGCTTTGAAAATTCACACTTTGTGTTACATACGAAAAAACAATGAATGTTGCCTTAGGACTTCAAAATTAAATATATGCAAGCTAACAAGAATAGTTAGGACATGTTTAATGTTACAAAACTATATAAATTTTAAACTAGTCTACAGTTTTGTGTGTTTGTAATTACTTACCACAAATAGAAAATTACACAACATTCATTAGATTAAAGAGGTCAACTTGAAATAACCTAATTATAACGTATTTATTAATAAACATTGCATGTGCTCCTAAAGGTAATAAAGATATTATTGTTCTTGTATTTCCTAAAAGAGTTATTAAAAAGTGTCCTGCAATTATATTAGGAGCTAATCGAATTGGTTATTCCCAGAAAATCCAATATATAGGTACATTTTAGTAGTCTACAATTTTGTAGATTCAGATATCTATGAATAAAACATCACTGCAGACATTTGTGAGAAAATATAGAACAGTTCTTTTGTGAATTCATTAGTTTGGAGTGGAGAATTTTAATGTAAATTGTTGCGTGTCTGGAAGATATTTAAATACCGTGTTTGGTGTTTTAGCCAGTATTCCCTTTTAGCTGTGTAGCTCACTCATACAGAGGTTTCAATTCGGGGCCGGAAAGTATGCGTTGCTGGTGAAATCTCGATATGAGACGGAGGCTCTGCCGGGTTCGATCCAAATGTCAGTGATTCCTCATGGTGCCCTTTTGGAAGCCTCCTGGGCTCGATCAGTCGTCGGCTGGCAGCAGCAAAGGGGACCGCTAATCGTTGATCTCCTGCGGAGGAAATAAATGAGAAAAATGTGCGTGATTCAGTGTTTTAACAAATTTTTTGACATGTCTGTAATTTTTAGCACTATTCCAGTCGACTGAACTCGACAGTTGTCAGAACTCGGTCCTCTCCATCCCAGTTGCAGCACTTGCCACACAACGTAGTGAATGTATTGAACCGTAAGTTCAATAATTTATTTTGCCTTGTGACTTTCATTAAGTTCGCCATGGTTCTAAGATTCTACTTCTCTGCAAGCCCATGGCATGTGCACTCGACCGTTCATGTATTTATGTGTAAATATTTACTTAAGCGAACACGTGCGGTATGTACGGTGGTATCCTTTCCTGTCGGTATTTCTAGAGCAATTCAAATTTGGTGTGCACAACTACATTTATGGAAGCTGGCACCTTGAACGTAAACAACTCCTTATTGGGACGAGGGGCGGCTATTTTCGCGCTACTTAACGTGCTATAATATTTTAGATTCGCTTCCTGGATTTGTATGATTTTTCTTCATCCTTTATCGGAAATGTCATGGGGTCGAGATTTTCCCTGATTATTTCACTGTAAGCTTGCAATTCGCTGTTTTGGCCACGGCAAATCATCTAATAAAAGAACAATAACGCTGCACCCTCGCCGGATATCATAATAAAGGAGCTTGCAGAGGGGCATCATAGAGTGGCTTAGCGGACTTAAAAAACACTTTTCTTGTATCTAACATTTCATTGTCTTGGATAGTATCGTAACGTAATGCTTAAATTACATTTAAAACAATAACTTCCCCATTATTAATGAAACAAGTACATACATTTCTCCAATAACTCATTGTCCTCCGCGGTCTAGGGGTTGCACGCTAGCATCTGGTTCCCGAAATTGGGGGTTCAAACGCTGTGGAGGGCAATGGATTTTATTTTTCTCGGTAGTAAAATCCTTAGCATGGCTTCATTTGGAAAGGAAGTAAGGTCGGTGATCCCATGTATGTAATGTTTTAATTTATCGTGATCCCTTTTTAGCTACAAAATGTTCAGCTTTGACCTTGAGCCCAGATGACTTAGTTGCCGTCGGGCCCATAGCACTCACTCATCATTGCAGTTAAAAAGCGTCCATAAATAAATAAATAAATAAATAAATAAATAAATAAATCACCCTTGTTTAGTTACATACTATGCACACAAAAAATACCTCACATTATTATATATCATATTGATTGAATAATAATAACTAATTGGGTTTATCGGCTTAGAATTACGGTCTCAAGTTTGGAACATAGTATGTATTATTACTTTATAGGTAGTAAGGTTAACGTTCTCTGGGATGTCATCGGACGATGAATGAAATTGGTGAAATGATGCGCCCAATGAGTGCGTTACCGGCATTCACCTTTAAGAATAGTTAAAAAAAAAAAAAAAAAAGGAAAAATCCTTTATCCGACAACTCATCCTGACAGATTCGAAGTCGGGACCTGTTGTTTCGAAATTCATATAAATTCGCTACGACATGTCGCTGGTAGATTAACTCAACTCTTATCACTTACGTGATAAACTGTTTTTTTAAGTATCTAAGTGACACAATTTCATTATCATTTCCTGTCCATTTTAGGACAGTTATACATGTGCTTATATTCTGTTGAATGGGAGTGCTCATTCATCCTCCCCAGAAAAAGACAAAGGGGATGAAGGGTAATAAAACGTATTGTTTTCCAACTCGCTTTATCAACTTTCATCGCTTTCACCTTTTTGTTATAGAATTTAAATGCGCTAAGTTTCAAAATGTGAAGATACCAGCGAATAGGTTTGATTCCAAAGAAATAAAATGTGATTGTTTTCAGTTCATTATCGAAGGGAAAACCTATATTCTGTCGAACATTGTCTATTGTTAAAGCGTAATCTACCCTAATATTAAGGAAATAAACTAATCCTGAAAGGCAGATATTGCTCGCAAGTCAAAGGTATAGCCATAAGGAAAGCGCCTTAATTACCATAGTTTTTTCTAATTTGATTGATCACTCGGATAAACAAGCACTTCTACCGTAAATGCAATCAGCAATCGTAAAAAGAAATCTCCGCTGAAAGAATAAATATCTCACTTAGGAAAAAACACACAATGAGCCTTTTTCTTCTCCAGTCTTATTTTCCCTACCGCTTTCTGAACTTGAATCATTAATTTCTACACGGATATGTCTTAATTTCAGCGGTAATTAAATTTGTGGAGCAGTGATGCTAATCTTTTCTTTTTGCGTTTCTGTAAATAGTGTAATTTAGAAACCAAGGGGAGATATGTATCCAGGTTATCATAATCCGAACATTTTTTTAAGAATGCGAGGCAAATTGTCTATTAAGTCGCTACATTTACGTGCACAAATTATCATATTCTTTACTTCCTCAGTTACTGTTCCAGCAGTTAAACTATGGTTGATACTGTGACTTTGTGGGTTCGTAGAATAAGTCTTGTTTGCAGAAATTTAAAATGCTCTTTATTTCAGTAAAAAAATACGCTTTGTACAACCCTGGCAGCAGCATAATTACGTAACACACAAAAACGCAATCTTCAAGGTTGTCTCTTCATTCTCGCCACACGTAAGCAAACGACACAATTCACTGCGATACACTTCAAATTACTATACAGCTGCGCGCGCACACACACACACACACACACACACACACACACACACACACACACACACACACACACACGCACACAATTAACAACTCACTAGCAACTGACTAGCAAGTACAGCAGCACAGTGGTATCGTTGAAGGTGAACCTCCTCCTCAGAGGAGGGGCCTTCGACGTTTTGCCATTTCGGGACATTGTCCCTTACTGGCATGGTGGTGGTTTTTAATGATATGACGGTGGGTGGATGGTGGTGGATATGTCATAATGGTTGTTTGGTTTGTTGATAGGGATTGAAATGTAATGAATATCTGGGGGATTGTGTGGGCCTATGGTGGTGCTAGCACTAGTCTGGGTCGCTCGTAGGTTTCACCGGGGTCGAGGTCATATTCTCCCAGATCGCGGATTAGACTGTTGAAGCTAGAAGGGAGCTTGTTATAAAAACCATGAGATAAGGTAAGGATGTAATCTGATTTTTGGGAAGGAGAGGTCTGCATGGATATTATCGTTAGGAATATACCAATCGGAAGCTGTTGCTGTCCGAAGGTAGCGGTTTTGAAGGACTTGGAGTTTGTGGAGATGGGATTTTGCTGCAACTCCCCAGACTGTGCAAGCATAGGTTAGTGCAGGGCGGAGTATCTGCTTGTATATGAGCAATTTGTTGTGCAGGCTCATTGTTGATTTCCTATTAACTGACTAGCGAATAACACTTTGCCGGCTTTTATACCTACCTCCAGTCATTGTTCTAGAAAGCCGCCGATCGTTCGATAACAATCACGATGGCAGCGAGAAATTCTCTTTTTCTCTCTTTCGGCAAGCGTCCAACACGCAGACCACTGTGTCTCTTTCTTTCCTGCCTACTCATGCCCGGCGCTGGCTTTGCGGCTGCTCCAACCAACAATGCAGTCGGCGACTATACATTGTGAAAGTGTAAGACAATTAAAATGTCGTGTTATCAGCCATTCCCGAAGTATTACCTGCTTTTCCTGTACATTTTTCTGCATGGGAGTCCATTTTTGCACCATCTATCAACATTTAAAAAATGAACAATGCCATAAGTTAAAAGGTTTAGTAACTTTGCTGATGTTGAACAAAAATGTAGACTATAATATAAACATTTGAGTGCCAGTCTGTCATGTATTTTGTGATTACCTAAATAATAAACATTTCTTAGCTATACTTGTGATTAAAGTCTAGTAGAAGGAAGTACGTTCCTTTATATAAAATAAGCATATAAAAGATTCAGAATTGGAAATGTCAAGTAGGTCTTCTGACGATCAAGAGTTTTAAATGTATTACATGTGCAAATCTATGAAACAGGTGAGGGATGGAAAGCAATGCTATGATGCCTACAGCTATAGGAATAACTATAGCTTTTATTATTACTATTATATTATTACGATTTATGTAACTTGCAATGAATCTATATCTAAAATGCAATACTGAAGTTATATTTGCATAACCAATTAGCCTAATTTTCATAAGTTAATTTTAAATTGTAATTTTGAACATTGTGAAGTGTGTTTTAGTGTAGAAACAACAGAGCTACAAATAGAAGTTGTTCAACCACATAATTATGCTAATAAGACCTGTTGATATTACAAACAATTTACGGCGTACTGGCACTGGATACAGAAGTCTTTAATCATGTATACTATTTTTTTTAATTTACGTCCTTTAACTTTTTTTAAGTCATGAAATGGGTGAAATGATGCTCAAATGGGCCCAGAGTCCATGGAGCTTAGTTACTCGAAATTCGTCTTTTAGGATAAGGGAGAACCCCGGAAAAAACCTTATCCAAGTAACTCACCCTGACCGAGATTCGAACTCGGGACCTCTTGAACGCGAGTCAGACATGCTACCATCTACGCTACCGAGGCGGGCGTGTGCTATTATATATAGAAATGCATTTCCAGAACGCATTGGAGTAGAAGTAGACTTCGAACTTCACCAGTATTCTGTGGTAGAGGCTAAGTGTGCTAATGGATCCAAGCATTTCAAGTACATTTTTTAAATTCGTTTTCAGCAGTTTTCTTTCTTCGTTAGATTCCGATTATTTAATTTTAGATAGGTTTTATTTGTAAACATTAAATTGTCATACACACATTTACACCTGCACTCTACTTGTATGTTCATTTTTGTGTGTGGAAGTACGGACATGAATTTCTCCATTACAGTTTTGCGCAGTTCACCATAAAGGTTTATTTGTAGTGGCTTTCCATGACATTACTTCTACAGACGTGTGCAAATTATTAGACTCAATGGTGAAATTTTTAACATATACCGTTTATTTTCTATTTATTTAACAGAAATAATAATACAAAATATTTTTTCAACTCTTAGTGTTTTGTATGCATTCCGTTAGCCTTTATTACCATTTTCATGCGTTTAGGCATGAATTCTACAAGGGTGGAGCACTTTTCCTTTATTTTTTCATCTGTGCCAAATGCTCATCAGGCCCTCAATAAGCTGATCTTTTGTTGTCATTTTCAATTTTTTCAGTCTCTGTTTAACAATACCCCACAGATTCTCTATTGGATTTGAATCAGGGCTATTCCCCGGCCATGGTAGTACCTTGGCATTGTTTTCTTTGGGGAACTGGGTTACAGATTTTGCTCTATGGCATGGAGCACTGTCATGCATGAACACAAAATCACCATTTGGAAACCATTCTTTACTTTGCGGAAAGGTCTTGTTTCTAATACAATTTTATACTATTTCTGCTCCATAGATCCCACAACTATGTATAATCTTCCAGGTCCATGGACAGACATACAGCTCCAGACCATTTTTTGATTTTGAGTGCTTTACTCTTTGATCGACACACTGAGAGGAAAATGCTTCTTTATCTGTCCTCACATATTGGCTGCTCTCTTTACATACTTCAAACATGGATTCATCTGAGATAATTACCTGAAACAATAAAAACCTCTATTAATACTAAACAGTTTTAAAATTGCTCAAAGATAGTATAACAAAACCAGCAATGAGAGAAACAAAGTTTAGGCTGTTTATTTCATTTCCATAAAATTTAATGTACATATTTTAATTTTATGCTATATACAATTTTCATACTATTTACCTTTCTCCAAAATTCCACTGGATGTTTCTGCATCTCTTTGGCCCATTCTAAACGTTTTTTGCCATTTGCAGGTGTCAGTTTAGCCTTTTACGAGGCCTGCGTGCTGGTAAACCTGCTTCACATAATCTGCGAACTACTGAGGCTGATATTTCTGTACCGTACTGCTTAGTTGATTACTGAGGTCAATGCTGGTTGCTCTTCTATTTTGTTTTGCCACCTGCACAAGTTTCCTTTGCATCCTTGCTGATAGCTTTCTTTTCCTCCTACATTTCCATCCCTTTCTGAGGTCAACGTCTCACCTAATGTTAAAGCTTGATTAATGCGACTAACAGATTTTTGTGAAATACACAATCTCTTAGCTATTTCACGCTGTGAATAAAGGTTTCCTTCAAAAGACTCTCAGTTACAGCTACTTTCCTTGGGGATAAGTCAGCAGTTTTGAATCAATGTGAATGCTAAGGATAAGATACACGATGTTACCTGGCTTGAGATCGATCAATAATAAATACCGAGGATATATTACTCATAAAACACAATAAAGGCAAACATTAACAATCTTCAGTTACTACATTCACCAAATGAAAGCAATATCACCAAACAGTTGGATAAACAGACATGAAGAAAATGGCTGCTCTTAATTCAGAGCTACCACCATATTACTATAAGTAAAATAAAAATCTCCCAGCTATTAAGAGTGAAATTTCGTTGAATATGCTTCATATTGTAACGCGAGCGCTGGAACACCCTGTGAAAGCAGCTGGGAGCGGAAGGCAGGGGAGGTTCGTGTTGGCCGCACCTCCCCCTCGTTTGTCTTATAGTGGTGACAGGGACGACTGGGGAAAGAAACATAATTGTGCGGTCTGTTTCTCCTTCACCTGTGTTCCAGAAATTACGGGATCGTTCATCATCTGGAAACGTCGAGAAGACGGCGAGATGCCTATAAAAAGGGCTGCAGCTAGTCAGTCAGTCAGTTGGTTGGTTAGTGTGTGAGTGAGGACAGTTCTTGGTGTAAGAAGGCAGTGTTAGTCAGTGTTTGACGTGCTAGCGAAGGACGTGTTAATGAACGAGAAGACTGTGCGTGCATCGGAGTTTACGTAATCGCGAGTACAAGGAAATTGTAACGGACGAACTGGTGAATTGTAATTGTGTGCAGCACGTAATTCTGTGTAATTGGCAAGTGTTAAACTGTAAGTCGGTGGAAATAAAGAACATTTTTGAGTGGTGAAATTGGACTTTTCATTTCACGAACCCACAGTCACACTGGTGTCAGGAAGCGGGAAAACAACATCACCGAACATTACAACCATGGACGCGGCATTGGAAAAATTTTTGGAGAAGATGATGGAAATGAAGGCCGAACTAATCTCGGAAATGAAGACGGCCAACGACAACATCACCAGGAAGATGGAAGAAATGCAGGCCGAATTAACAGAGAAGCTGGAGACTAGAAATAACCTGGCCGCGGAACTGAAACTAATCAGGACGGCTAGGGACAACATCACCGAGAAGATGCAACAAATTAAGGCCGAGTTAACCACGGAAATGAGAGCAGCGAATGACCGTCTGGCTACCGAAATGAAGGTGGCGAACGAGGCTCTCGCCGCCAAGTTTGAGGAACGGTTGGCCGGCGTGAGGGATGACGTCACGAATCTGGGCAAGCGGAAGGGTCAAGTAGACGACCGCCTTAACGATTTAGAGGAAAAGGCCGACAACATCGCAAAACCCCTCACCCGCCTGACGGAGGAAAACCGGCCTTATGTGTGGACGGGGGACGCCGAAGACGCTTTCCAGCACCCGAAGGAGACCCTGTGCAGTGCTCCAACTTTGGGTTTCCCGCAACCGGGTGGCGCCTTCATTGTGGTCACCGACGCTAGTGACCATAGCATTGGAGGTGTCCTATCGCAGAACCTGGAAGGCCAGACAGCACGTTGGGTCCAGAGGCTGCAGGAGTACGACTTCACCTCGGAACATCGTAGAGGGAAGAGTCACGATAACGCAGACGCCATGTCCCGAAGACCCTGTTCAGTAGAGTGCGGTCAGTGCACCAGAGTGGAAGAGAAGGAGCGTGCCGCAGCAGTCCGAGTAGTTGTGGCAGTGCCTGCTGAAGGCTGGGATAGCGCAGGCCTGAGGAGGGAGCAGCTGGCGGACGCAGACTTGGGGCCACTCTTGAGGGAAGTGGAGGCAGGGACGAGGCCAACCTGGGAGGACATCGCACCGAGGAGCGCCACCTACAAGTCGCACTGGGCCCAATGGGACTCGTTGAAGACCAGAGAGGGCGTGCTGTTCCGGGTATGGGAGTCACCCGTTGGGAAGGCGCAGAGAGAACAGTTGGTACTTCCCCGGAGCAAGGTCCCGAAAGTCTTGGAGGAAGTGCACGCCGGTACTTCAGGGGGACACCTGGGAGCGAACCGAATGATTCACAAACTACGGCAGCGCTACTTCTGGCTGAGACTCCGAGCAGATGCTGGTGGTACACCTGGACCGCCTCGCACGCTACGATGGGGCTGTTCGGGGCGAACAGCTTTGAGGAGGGAGCAGTGTAACGCGAGCGCTGGAACACCCTGTGAAAGCAGCTGGGAGCGGAAGGCAGGGGAGGTTCGTGTTGGCCGCACCTCCCCCTCGTTTGTCTTATAGTGGTGACAGGGACGACTGGGGAAAGAAACATAATTGTGCGGTCTGTTTCTCCTTCACCTGTGTTCCAGAAATTACGGGATCGTTCATCATCTGGAAACGTCGAGAAGACGGCGAGATGCCTATAAAAAGGGCTGCAGCTAGTCAGTCAGTCAGTTGGTTGGTTAGTGTGTGAGTGAGGACAGTTCTTGGTGTAAGAAGGCAGTGTTAGTCAGTGTTTGACGTGCTAGCGAAGGACGTGTTAATGAACGAGAAGACTGTGCGTGCATCGGAGTTTACGTAATCGCGAGTACAAGGAAATTGTAACGGACGAACTGGTGAATTGTAATTGTGTGAAGCACGTAATTCTGTGTAATTGGCAAGTGTTAAACTGTAAGTCGGTGGAAATAAAGAACATTTTTGAGTGGTGAAATTGGACTTTTCATTTCACGAACCCACAAAGTCACAATATTATAGCAAGGAAAAGAATTACGACAGATTGAAATAGGTTACGGCGGTAGATAACTATTATTTTGAATGTTAAACTGAAGCAAAGTAAAAAAAAACATGAATGAGTCTAATAATTTGCACACGTCTGTATGTATTTTTTTCTGCAGTTTTAATTCTAGAGGTCCTGAGGGACCAATATTGCCAACTTATTTTACCATACATGCTACTTAATAAATGCACGTTTTGACTTCAAAATGTATTAAGTTTTTAACAATATTTCGAATAGTGCTGTCCAATGTATGCCTCCAAAATATTCTCAAATTCGGAGATTAGCCAAAGGACTTAAATTAGTGAAACAGGATGTTGATGGTAATAAACTCATTAAATTATTTTAGGCGCTTAGAGCCATAAGGACCTAAAGCACATCGATTTTGACATTTTAGCGTGTATGCATACTCCTGACATTTGTCGACCTTCAGCCCCTCTGATTTAATGAAACATTCATAAGAAGCCGTCTCGCCAGTTTTTCTTGATATTCAGTTACATAAGGGCCCAAAGCATAAACTCTCATTTTGTTTGCTTTGTGCTGTTAAATTTTCATCTAGGATTGCCAATATAATTTACTCTTTACATCACGTTTGCAATTAGATCTTCGTAATGGAAATTTTGATTTTTAACAAATATCTATTTTGCTCAAAACTGTTTCGATGCTTTGGGCCCTTATGGTTCTTAGCACCTCATTTGCTTTCGATTTTTTCCTGATGCATTTCGTTGGCTCCACACGAATGTATTACTACAGTAACATATTTTAACACATAACGCTGTCTTTATTGTAATGAGAAAATGTTCACTTCGTTTCCAGAAAACACACGAAAAACAAAAGTAGATATGTGTAAGCAACGCAGAAATTTTCCGTTGTAGCTTCCTTTCTAGGTATTTTTTCTGTCACTGTATTACGAGGGCTGTTCAATAAAGAATGATCATAATTTTTTTACGGTCATAATTTTTCGCATTAAAATTCAATAATTATATTCTGTTAGCTTAATGTAAAACAAACACGCCGTAGTAGTTTCATTGTTGGTACCCCTGGTTCCCGCCTGTGAGAACCAGGCAAGTTCAGACATGTTCAGTATCGCCTACCGCTGCAATGGAGGTAACATGCAGTTAAAGTTGATATTAGAGGAAGATCCGGATTTTCTGTCAAACGTAATCACTGCTGATGAAACTTGGCTACATTATTTTGATCCTGAGAGCAAACAGCAAAGCTCAGTGTGGAAATCTCCTTCATTACCAACCCCGAAAAAAGCAAAAGTGGTTGCTTCTGCTGGGAAATTTCTGGTCAACTCATTCTTTGGTATTCATGGAATGGTTTATCAGCACGTTGTACCTGCACACACAATCAGTAACTGGACAATACTACAGGGATGTCCTGAAAACATTGCAAGTAGATATCAGTCGCAAAAGACCACATTTCCGTGAAGCAGGCTGGATGCTGCACCATGATAATGCGCGGCCGCATATTGCCAATGTTGCTGAATATCTTGCAAAAATCAACGTGAAGTGCATCCCTCACCCTGCCTATAGTCCGGATTTAGCCCCATTTGACTGTTTGCTATTCCCTAACTTGAAGAAACGCCTTCGTGGGAGGCATTATCCATCAGAAGCAGTGGTGAAGGCTGTGGAGGCGATTTTGAAGGATCTCTCAAAAATGGTTTCCAGCATGTCTTTGAAGACTGGCAGAAACGCTGGGACAAGTGCATCGCATACAGGGGAGACTATTTTGAGAAGGACCATCAAAATTATGAGGATGAGTAAAGGTACGTTGTCAAAAAAAAAAAAAAAAAAAAAAAAAAAAAAAAGTGATCATTCTTTATTGAACAGCCCTCGTATAAAGTGAAGTAACCAGGTTCATAGAAACTTTATTCAATTTATCCAGATCTATCACGTTGATTAAATTTGTTTAAAATGTCCAGGTTACAATGATAAGTATTTTGGAAATTACCTGTCTAGCTCATATTTCTGAGTTCGAAAGTTGTACGTCACTTCGAATCCGCTACCATCAACTTATCAGCACCTTCATTATTAGTCTTATCGGATTCATGTGCTCAGAAACTACACTTACCGAATTATGTCATAATGTCCATTTCTTTGCTATTTATTGTGGGATGAAGATGGGTGGAGAATCAGTAGTCTTGACAGAACTAGATGTTTTGAAACTTGAAAATCTTTTTCTTCGACTGTCCGTAATCCAAGGAATATATGGCTGCTCTGGGACAGATGAAACATTTTCTTTTGCAAACATCTATGTCTTAGGGAGATTTTTCTCCATTTGGAAAATTATGAAAGTGAGTTCACCGTGTTTTCAATTACGCTGTTCGTAAAATACTGAAGTGACTAAGCGATATCGTCACAAGATACACATTTTTGCGCGTGATTGCCATATAATCCCATACTTCTCTCCAACACATGATGTACACTGAGAACAGATTTGGTTTGGCAGTGGTGCACCCTTAATTTAAGAGGCAACATTATTTTTGTTTCGTTCCTCTTTAAGTCAAACGATAAATATTTTTGCTGTAGTAGCACTGCTTGTCTTGAAGTCAGTGCAAAGTAACGAACAACTCGTCTAAATTTGGACAAGGGGAATGAGAAACGGCGGATCACACCCATATCGATCGTGGCATGGCTTAATTACCATGCAGTCTGTGTCACTGGTCCTCTTGGAGTTCGCCGTCCCAACAAGCCAGACTAATCAGTAATCACTTATTAACACTAGAACACCAACGGCAGTCTGTTGACCGCTTTTGATTTTCGAACGTTCTTGTCGCTGTTTTTGGAAACATATTTATGTGGTTTTCTATTTTCTTTTAATATCGTTTAGCTAAACAATATTTGTTTTGCATTTTCGGGTGTAACTTAAATAGCAACTTTACTATAGTTTTCGAAGGCACTTCCTTAACAGCGTTTCTTATTACGTGCATTGTGTAGTTAGAACAGTGAATTAGCATCACTGGGAAACAAATATTGCACCTTGATCGGAAACCTGGCCTATAAAACTGAAATTCTGGAAAATCTTAGAAATATGTCCCAAACACAATCTGAGGTGGATGAATTTGTTCGACAACGGCTTAACGAAAGAAAGTTGTCTGTGTACTTTCTCAGAACAATGTTAAGGATAACGCTTCACTGAAAGTATCCCCGGATTACATGTAAATGAAAAGCTCAAATAATTGTTCTTATAGTACAGGGTCACCCAATTTATGAAATTTCTGAGCAATCGTAGCTTTTTAAATCACACTGAACTGTCAGAAGAAACCAAGACTGATATAAAACCTTTTATGCATTAAATTTGTCTACAAACCTACATTACTAAGACATATACAATCAATTTTTAAAACTCTGGATAAGAAAAGTAAATTCAAGTTGAACTGTCCAGGAAAAAACTGAAATGCGGTAAATAGAATTTACTAGTAATAAATTAGAAATGTACGAACAGATTTTTCATTGAGTTATTTTAACTTCAATGAGACGTTTTGCCACTAAGGATACCCATCTGTGAAAATTCTTCCAAAAGTGCAAAATATGAGAAAAAAAGTTTTTTGGCTTAATTAGTCATCCGCGTACTTTCATTTCCTATTCCCTTTAAAATTGTGCCATGACTATTTAAATGGTTCACTGTAAGTGGGCACAATGCTTTATATTACCTATTTTGGTGATTTTCTCATGTTTTTAATTTTCAGCGCCTTTCGAATATAAAGTGCTCCACACGATGCAGCTTTCAAACTAGAAGCTTGAAAAATTTTGTGCTTGGATAAAAACAGTTCCAAAGGAAATTGATGAGACTTTTTTTTATGTCACCAGTGTTTGTGCAATTAAATAACAAAGCACATATTTCACAAGCAAATAATAAAAATTAATAAAAGGAAAATTGAATAATCTTTTTATCCTAAACCAAGGGTCAGATTAAAATTACATCTCATAAATTTACTAATGCATTTATGAGTGTAACCCCGAAGTATTATTTTTCTGAAACTAAAATTGCCTCATGTGGAACAGTTTAATTAAATGACAATAAAACACTATAAATATTAGTATCACAAGAACTATTTTGGACAAAGGTCTGAAAATTTGTCTGAAGGAGGCCTAAAGTTGTGCTAAGGTTTTCAGGTCAATCCAAGCAAAATTGTAGATTTTAGAATTTTCACAGGTGAGTATCCTTAACAAGACTTTTAACGTTGGGGGTAGGTGTCTTTGCTGTTCGAATATAGTACCCAAGTGTGCATCAATCTATATTTTTGTATGTTTTAATATAAATTTTATTTTGAAAAAAAAGTTCATATATGTAGAGCTGAGGAATGCCTTCAATTTTAGACCAATCTGGAGTAAGACTAGGTATTTTTCTTCTGAAACAGGATTGAATAAAGCTATTTTAAAGATACATCATTTTGTTCCAGTTTCACTGCGTCAGTCTCCATAGAAGGGACTTGACACATAGTGCCACAGCTGAAATGCTTTTGAAATCTTGGATGTGTTTGTTGAACTGACTTCTAAAATCCGAAAGACTTTCAACGAATTGTTTGCTGTTGTAAGGAGGCGTTGAATATCCTTGCTTGTCAGGATTTGCTTCTCGCAGGTAAAATACTTGTATTTATCTGGGATAAGATTTTTTTTTCCACAGCTCCAGCTTTTTTGAGAATGAAGCAACTGTGAAACTATTCACAATATCTTGAAGCTGCAAATTAAAGATACAAGGGCAACACTGTAATTTTTGGACTGCCATGTTTGTAAAAACAGATAAATGTGTTTTATTTGCCAGCTACTTTTTAATTTTTGAGTTGACTTACGTGCAGTTTGATAATTATCATTTAAAAATGTTGTGTTCATCCAAAAATGAATTAAACTAGTGAACATATCCTATAATTGTTTACAATTGCCTTTAACGCCAAAACAGTGTGAAGATGAGAGAAATGCGTTGAAGAGGCTCCGTATAAGACATTTGCTAAAGCGAATGCAAAACATATTGGTGTTTTCTTAGTAATGATTTATCAATGATAAATTTGGTAAAGGACGTCCAAAAACTGCTGTTACTGATGAAAATATTGCTGCTGTTCGAGCAGACATCCATGGACATTTCATGAGTTTATTCGGACATTGGCCATCGGTATGAGTCAAATCCAAAATATTTTGCATCAACCAGTTAGATTGAGAAAACTGCAATCGATGGGCTCCATATAAATTGCTCTCCTTGTAGAAATACAAACACATTGATTGGTATAGAAAAATTCTGGAAAAGTTTTAAGGCGACACTTGAATTTGGTTTGGAGTATGAACCTTGGATTTGTTATGACCCTGAAAAGAGAAATCGGCTCATTGGGTCTTTAAAACAGAACCTAAGAGTATAAAGATACGGCGAATTCGCATTGCGTGTAGATGGTTTCTAGTTCTTTTCCCTCCTAAAATGAACCATATTGCTACTATAGAAGATACTTCAGAAGATAAGGCATACCGTTATACTACCGATGTGTATATAAATGTGTATTTACCACAGAAAGGTTTGAAAAAGTTGGTGGAAAATGCCAAAAAAAGAAATAATTTTACATGACAGAGCATTGTCGATACAGCAAAATTAACAGCGAGTATTTGGAAGTCGTCTTAAAGGTCAACCAACACCATGGATGCTACACCATTCAACCCTAACCTAGCAGTTTAACATAAGCCGAATTTCTGTATCATGAAGAGCAGCATTAAACATAGGTTTCGTTGATTGAAATAGTTCTAATGTGAAAGGGAAATACTTTGAAAAACATTAAATCATAAACATTTAAGAGTAGTTCTTGTTTGAGTGTCTAAAAATCTTCCGTCATATTTATTTTTGCCTGCGAGCAAAACACAATCCTGCTGGCAAACCTGACCTTAAAGTTCAGGGAAATGTTGCCTCGCTCTTTCAAAATGTCTACTCAGGAAGGAAGTAACTATTTGAAAGGTTGTAAAACTCAGCCTCGACTAAGCCAACGAACTTCCATATGAAGCAGAGTTAGTTCACTTTGGTGGTAATCAGTTCATCAGTCAGGCTCTGAACAAACGATTCTAAGTTGCATGGGCTCTTACTTTGTTCACTACTTTTATGGTTGTTTTCATCATAAAAACTTTATACATGACTACTGTTGTATTATAGAATGGTAAGAGAAACTTCGGAAAGATGTTGTCTTTACGACACAAGGCTATGAATCTCTTCTGTCTACCAACGCTGAAGCTCCATCACTGTTGCTAAGCCCGCCAGCTTCTTTACAGGAACATTTTCGGAGTTGATAAGCTCTTCAATTGCTAAAAATGTGTCCAGTTATGCAGGATGTCTGTTAGTGGATAATCTTTACCTGCTCTTATTCGAAATTATTATAAGCCAGGTTTGTAAAAACAACTAACTGCATGGATGCCGATTCTTAAAGTTGGCAAAAATAATTGCACCGATAAAATCCAGTATTGAGTTGTGAAGTAACGTCAGATCTCGTTACCTCGACCTTCATTATGATTGCAGAAAGTTGTATGGATTTAATAGCAGACATCTGTTTTATTTTTGAAATTATTAAACCTATCTGCAACTATTAAGAATGCAGCATTGATTAAATCACCGCGTTAGGGCTTCTCATTTTATGCAGTTACTTTTTTAAACTCGGAACAATGCCTCAGTTACTGCCTTATTCTTGGCAAATGGTTTTTATAAAGTTGATCTTTAAGCATCAAGTTGGGATTTTAACTGCATTTCCTTTTTTTCCTTAAGGCAGAATTCAGTGGGAAATCCCCCCCCCCCCCCCGTTTTTTTTTTTTTTTATCTGAGTGAGCGGTTTTGAAGTGACGGACGTTCCCTTTCTTCCAAACGGATACACTTGCATAGTTCAGTAAACACACATTTTTCCTTTACTTGGGTGAAGAGCAATGATTTTCCATTCCGAATAAGTGACTTTTTTTTTGGGTAAATCACCATCATTAGGACAAACCTAACTTAGTATCAATGAGTAATACAAACCATCTACATTAACAAATACACACACGGAACATAACGAACATAATCTCTAACACACAACTATGACAATGATAGTGACTGTCGGACAGGAGAATGCAGTCAGCTGTTTTAGTGAGTTATCAGCCTGAGCGATAAGTGGGAAATTACATCAGCCTGAGTCAAAATTGAGCAGAAACCAAATATGTATAAACTACCACAGAAGCTAAATGTAAACTGGATTGTAGTTTAGAAGTAAAATCATTCCCTGTGACATGCTGGAATGTAATAATAGATTTGAGCTCCATAAGAACGCTATTGGGCTTTTGGAGAGCACTTGATATTAAGTATTAACAAAAAGCTAAACTCTCCCAGACACACCATCCTCTCGTTCTAGCTGTACTCGCATGTTACTTGCCTTTTACCTTATCTTGATTTGTAATTATCTGCGTAGTCACTACGTACATTAAGAGATGAATTGGCAATGCATTACGGTACATTCATTAGTGAGTTATTACTAGAGCTAGAATTTTGATGCCCTCTAAGATACATATGTGCTTTGAAATGTGAAATTATGACCTAAACATCTCAATAAAGAGCCGTATAACATTTCTAATGCTCTTCAATTGAAACATTTTATTATATCAGTTTGAGATAAATTCAGAATTACTCAATATAATACAACATATGATGCAAAGAACAAGTGTATTCAATGAAGTTACTCGAGTTTAAAAGATCTCTATGAACAAGTGATTTAATTTACGTAAAAATGAGTGTCCATCAGCCCTGAATTTTAAGCCACAATAAATACCATTACCTATAGGTTTTCAAACCAGTCACCGTACATTAAGAATCTCCTTTCCCCTATACTGGTGTTGGAGGAGCACATTTAAAGTGATCTATACCACTTCTTCCAAGTCTCTCCAAGAAATAAAACTGCACCTGAAGAATACATGTAATTAAAGACATGTAGCAAACCCCATATTTTTGTTCAAAATGAACAATTTGTTCCCTGCAATGTTCTGCCTATTCCCATTCACATTTTCTAAGCCACTCGCCACATTTTTCACCAAATCTCTCTTTCCCGTAAACTTAGCTCCAGATTTTTCTTAGCAATAGTACTGTGTAGGAATCCAAAACTTAAATTTACATAGGAAGTTTTAACCTGAAAGTTCTGTCTGATAGAAGTTCCTGAGCAACTTTGGTCCTGTCAAGTTTGTCAGGTGATCATGACTGGTGAAGGAAGCAGAACCCAAAGGCGCTGAACTTGAATGTTGCTACTCGAGAGGGTGCCTTCAAGATGATTTGATGCGTCCTATTAACCGATGAACTTCAGGAAACTGACCTCACAACCCGTAGCATGAGCAAAGAGTGTGAAGAAATAAGCAGTTTTTACCATGTATGGTGCAGTTCACTTGAATTCTTCCATTACGGCTACACAACATTTGCCACATAACGGCCTAGTAAGCCCCTGCTTTCGTCAATAATACTTAATATTTTCCTTTTGATTCTTTGTTTTCTGCATTGTTCTGTGGTAGCATTTACGTATTTTTATCCTTGGTGCTGAAGAAATTGGTGAAGATTTTCTAGAGTTTTTTTCTAGAAAGGCGTGCAACGGTGGATTAACGTTGTTCAGCAGAATATCTGCATATATTCACGCTTTACAAAGTTCTTAAAAGAAAGGTGAACCTGAATAAGCAACAGTTTCTCCAAGTGCATTTGGTGCTGTGTTTTTACCTTCAAGCAGCTGCTTCTTCAGTTATCTATGTTTTCTCCCTTGCGTTGGTCTGTAATAATAGTTCTTTATGATAGCCACTCCACACAACTTGCAGAAAAGAATATACCCCTTCAGGAATAAAACCCTTTCATCACAAGGCGAAGCAAAATCATTTAATTTATGTATCGTGCTTTGCTTTACTTAGGCATGATACTGTACACTACCTTTGTTCTGTGCAAAATATATTTTATCTACACCTGCTTTTCAGAAGATATTAACAGCATAATGAGCCATAAACTACTTCTTAAGTGTTGTTACAACTCACAGGTCAAGTTCTTCATTTGCCTACGTTAGAAGAGAAAGAGATTGGTCTTTATTTAGTTTCCTGGAACCTAAATATAACTCTAAATCTGATACTGTTAAGAACGAAGCAAAGTAACTTATTAAGAAACGAAATGTTAAGATCCGTAGTACACCTTTTGCTTCAGAAAGCAGGAAAATGCAAGTGTACCTAGGATATATTTAAAAATGCATGTACAATAAAACCCTGAAACATTTAATGCATGAACATGCAGTAAAAACCCTAAACATTACATTTTTTCTACAGAATTAGGAAAGCAATGTTAAAAAGTGTCCTAACAAATATGGTTAGTTTTACTGGTTTTACTCAAAACATATATAGCCCATTTATGGATTCCATTTACCTCCCTCCCAAAATACGAAATCGTCGAAATCCTAGTCATAGTTATTACACTCATGTGCTGTAAATACTGACCAAAAATATTAGTTTCTAAATTTATTCGAATGTTCGAAATATGTGTCCTAAAATGTAACACTGAAAATCAGAGTATCAGAGCAATATTTCTAAACATTAAAATTGTAATGCCAATCACCAATAGCTTCTTTATTTGTGTTAACCACCTCACATACAGCTCCATTATTACGTGATCTGTGTATTGCCTGTGTTAAAGTAATGTGTGATAAAAAGCTTAGAGATTCTACACACATGAAACTCTGATCATACAGCTTTCTCTACTGACCATAATTTACTGTTGTGTATTCTGCAAATCATTCTAATGGTCTTGGTTGTCCACTTGTCACTTCTTGTTAATCATGATAAATGTTTTCAATTGACGTTTTGTTATAGCTGTATAGGATGATGCAGGATACAAATAGGACAGACAAAATTAAAACATATGTTCGCTCTAGGTATAACGAACTTTATACCTTGTTATACTCCATTGCATTAACTGATGAAGAGAGATTAAAGAATATGTGTAACTTTTAAAAACAGTGCAGCATTAAGTGCTGGAAAATTCGGACTAACAACACGGAATATCTGCAACATTGCCACAGAAAAGTAATTAGTCACAAGCTGTGCATTTTAAGCTCTAAATTTGCATTTAATTTCGCATATCAATACGGCTAGCACATATCGTAATGTGTTAAACAGAAGCATTTTAGTTGGAATTCTTAAAACGTGTAATTCCGGAGAAATCCCGGTATCGAAGTTTTAGGGAGAGTGTAATGCTTCCTCTATATTTCATAAGTAATAAAGACAAACTAACCGTTTTCACTCGCCATGAAATCATGGAACTAATGGTAGGCATTTACATGGTCCGTCATAGATTCGCATGAGTCTTCTCTCTTCATATCTTATTATATTCAGGTATATTCCTGGTAAGCAACTACATACGTTAAGTACAAAAATCCAATGTAACAAAGTGTTATTTAGTACACCTATAAGTAGCTATGTAGAGCAGCATTCCGCAGGAAGGTAGCGAGGGAGTTCGATTTTATGTAATTTTTCTACAACATAACCAAGTGCACCGAATGGGAATAGGAATCTTGCTGTGTAGGACCGCGATCTATATTACAACTGCTTGGAAAAACAATTACAGAGATTGCAGTGTAAACTGTAGAGCAAGAGGCACCATACTTCACTGGATATGGACTGAATAGAGGAATGTCTCTTGTCTGGCAGCACTCAGGATCACTCCCTCAGACCTTTATACTTAATGAGGATTTATCAACGGCGGTGGTTTACTTTGCGCACAATGCGGGTAAGCTTTGTCATTGCATTAATTCATTCAAATGAACTTCATCTCAAGCGATCCTTGTTTGCTAAGCGCTGAAAGTGCATTTGAATCTTTAAGACAGCATCGCAGATGAGAATATGCACCAAATCCGATTTCAGTGCATAGTAAGCATTTTGATAACCTATGGCCTACTCAGTATCACAGGATTACTGCCACTGATAAATTAGGACAAATGACAGCTACTCTTTGGCCCTGTCCTAGCTAATCTAAAGTGATGGGTTTCTTTAGGCAGTGGTCTTTTTTGAGTTACTGAAGCCGAGCAGCAAGACAGATGTCCCGTTGCAAAACAGGTTGAATTCTTTCTTGAAATGTGCTTGCACATTCAGTGCAGCAGACGGGAAAAGAGCCATCTGTCTAGTAACCACATCGACAAATTGCTGGCACCATTGAAACATTTTTGGCTACAAGATCTAGTCATACGTCACATTCAAAAGAAGCTTCTTTGAGTACTTCTCAAGAATTTACGCGTGGCGACGCAGGAAGATTTTTGGTACAATTGCCTCTTCACTGGAGTTCCATAGAACTTCAAGTGTCCCTTGGGTGTAACTTAGAATACATGGAGAGGAAACCGCAAAGACAACCCTGCTTATGGTTGAAGTACAACTTCGTGTTGGAGAGTCATCCTTCGGGGTCTAGGGGTAACATGCTAGCCTGTGGTTCTCAAACCCCGGTGGAGAGCAATCGAATTTTTCGGGCAAAACAATCCATAGAATGGCTTCCTTCGGAAGGGAAGTAAAGTTGCCTGGCCGTTTGTAGATTTACGATAAGTAAAAGAACTACTGGTCTGATAAAAAGGCTTCTAAGCAAAAGTAGAAAATTAGTTTCCTATATAGAATGGAAGAGAACTGCTGAGCATTAAAACATTTAAAAATCTTTTACAAATATAAATTCATTTGTTAAAATTCGTGTTGGGAGTATATGCATTATAATTATATACTCTACTGCTCTCTATTCTGCTCTCCTCTGCTCCCATCTCTCCTCTTCTCTTTTCTAAGTCTAGGGTCACACTACAGAAGTGTCCCTGCCAAGGTTGAAATTGAATGATGCCGTTCTGCTGAGGAAGATATGCAGGCTTTGAACGCAGGTATCACTCGCCAATATTACTGGACTGATTCAACAATAATGCTAGCCTGGATTGCTGGCTGTTTATTCTCATGGAAGACTTGAGGACTTATATTGCAACAACAAATGGGAATTCAACGCTTTACAATTCAAGGAATATGAAGACATCTATTGTTACTGAAAAAACCGTCACCTGACTTGCAGGGGAACAGACCCACCAGGACTCGCACGAAGTTTTGGTTGACTGGTTGGTCCCATTTGCGCCACTCAGGGCGGTTCTACGTGGCCATCGATAAAGGAAGCAGCACGTTCCTAAATAGAATATAGCAAAGTTCAGTTTGCTCAATGTTCATTCAGAGTTAGAGAAAAATTAGATCAAATATCGTAAATGTACATATCAGTAAGTAATGTATGTACTCGGATTTAGCTATATTTCCAAAACAATGAGTCAATAGCTGAGATAACATAGACTGCTGAATACCACGTAGCTCAATTCCTCTTTAAGCGCCATTGTTTGCTCCTTGCAACGGTCAGCGTTCTCAGAGATTGTGGCTACGCGGGAAGTCAATCTCCTCTGACATCAAGTTGATGCCATTAAACCTCTTTACAGAATAACCTGTTGAGGGTGGATGCTACACTAGAAAATACTGTTGCACAGTTCGGTCAGAAGCATCATATTGTCTCGCATATGCCACCAAACGATTCATATGGCTTATGTATAGCGCATGCATTTTATACACTCTGGGAGTCAAGTTTGTTAAGCTTCTTTGCGATAGCCATTTTGACTTACAAATGACCGAACTGTATAGGGAGTGATAAGGGACGTACTTGGTATGCAAGCTAGCGCAGTCAGTTACCTTATAAGCAAAGTTGGGATGTACATGCTCTAAAAACTCTTGTTAATATGCATGCGAGTATGCCCTTAAAGTGCAAAATTGCACCAAAATATGCCCTAGATATTGTGGCATGAAAATGTACCCATGCGAAGTTACACTTAATGCTGAGTAAATGGTGCACACAACTTAAGATCCAAAATAAATTTACCACTAAGGCATGAGGGAGACTTTCCACGGTAAGTCTTCGTCTGTTGTGTCTCAATATACTTTTGCATCTAGAAAAGCTTGTTTCAATTCACATGAGGGGTATTGGTGCGTAATTAAAAATGTATAATTATGCCACAGAAAGAGACGAGTTTTCAGATGTTCATAAGGACTTTTTTATATGTGTTCATACACAGGACTGTTATAAAACTGTTTTTTATTTTCTGCTCTACATTGGCAGAATTGGCACCAAACCAGAATGGTAGTATCGTACATGTTTTATGACTGATTTAAACAAGATCTATTTCCAGCGTTTCAACGACTGCAGGCATATTGGGAAAATGTATTCATCTAAAGAAAAGATTTCCTAAGTACATCTGAGGGAATATTCTATGCTACCCCAATTGAAACACGATTCTAATGCAATTATTACTTCTCTGTTGATGCAAGCTAGGGTGACCAATATATCCTAAGGGTAGAGCAAAGAGTTCTGTCAAAGGGTATGCATGGATATGTATGGGAGTACGGATGGTTCTAAAGACACTTGAATGCACGTTTCAGACTGGTTTAATGACTGCGTCTTTTTATCATCACATCAATCGCGAAGTTGGCGACCAAGGGTTACCAATATATCACTGTTTAGAGTTACCGTATGTAGAATGCTTATTACTCGATCACCCTTAATTCGTTGTTTACGTAGGAACCGACAGATATCTTTTCTCATCGCTTCTGTTCTGCCTTCGCCCAAGACAGAACCAGATGACCGTCTTAATGGGCCGCCAGCCACGGTCTGCTTGTCCTCACTACAGCTGCGTGGCTGTGGCTTTCAACTCTCGAAGCCCTCTTTATTCACATCAAAAGTCCTTTTGTAAATATTTTGTCCATTGTGATTATCAGTCTCGGTCATGCCATTATTAAGGATCCGAACAATGCCTTTTCAAACGGAGTCAAGTGTTACCCACTGAGAATTCCTGCTAAGAACCTTTCTTCCGTTTCTTTTGTTAAAACTATTCAACCCATTGCACCTGCAAGGCTGTAACAAAGATACAATATTCCTTTGAAATCCATTAAGATTCTTTACCCATTGCGTCCCTTAATTTCGGTATCACTGTCTAAGCATAAGACAGTGCAGATGTTCTCCAGCTCCTTCAGCGGGTTAAAACGGGTTCATGTATAGTGAAGCGCCATCTTTTGAAACAGTCGGACCCCAAGATTCAGAAAGAAACTCATCTATTTCAGAACCTAGCGGGATAGCTCAGGCGGTTTGTCTGACCTGCATTCGGGAGCTCCGGGTTCGATTTCAGTGGCCGACCTATCTGGCCCATGTTTTTAGGGGTTTTCCCGCATCGTCAGGTGAGTGCTGGTTAATTACATTATCGTATTTCCTGTCCCTCCATTTCATCTCCATTATTTCACATCACATCTTATCTGGCGGTCTCTTTCAGGGTAGCAGTGTCGGCGGGTGTCTCGGCGTTGCATGACAGGATGATATGATCGTAGGAAAACTTCTCCTACAGCAAGCAGGGATACCGGTTGTACTGGCATGCCGGGAATTTTCCAACTGGTAAAGTGTGGCTCCTTTTACGGCTGCCCTCGTATCACCTCGCCTCATCCTTTCTCCCATTGGGGGCATAGGTACAATATACCAAGTTTGGACATCCGTGCCGGATCCCCTCCGTAGAGTAGTGCAGTCTAGTCGATCTATTTCAGAAAAAGCAGTCTTAATTGTTTGTGAAGTGCGTTGAAAAGCGTGAATAAGGCAGGAAGTGCATGCAGGAATTTTTCTCTTGATGATTTCCATGGTTTGACTAAATAGTTTTCTTCAATGGTTAAAAATAAGTGTATTGTTTTATATCAATATGCCATATTATTTCAATTATAAGTTTATGCACTGCTACTAATTTCTAACTTGTAGTTTAAGAGATACGGTACAAGTCCTCTTGCTGATTTAAAGGACACACTGTTACATTAGCAATGAAACGTCCCTCTGCATCAGTTGTTTCAACTATTGATATCCGAGAAACTCATTTGCTATCTTAGTATTCAAGGTAGACATTACATTATTGCTACTAGGAACATGTTTTACGTAAGGTAGTTTGGTCGGGGGCACATTGGTTAGTGTACGTTTAGAAAAAATTGCGCAAAATTGGCTTATTTAATTTCCATAAAGGAATGTCAACTGCTAGGAATACTTCACGAAGGTCATGTGAAAACTGGTAACTTATTTTCCCACACATTCCACTGGTGCACGTTGGACAGCTTCACTTCTGTCACTTTTTTGTAATTCGTTGTGTTTTACGATGTTAATATGTTGAATCATCTGAAATCTTTTCTGACACTCCCAATAATTTTTTTACGTGCGGTACAGTATGAGGTCTATCATCTGTACTAATATTTTCCTAGAAAATTGGTTTTGTATGCAACTTAATTCTGCTCCCATTACTTGGTTTCATCTTCAACACTTTTAATGCTGCCGGTATCTGTTATTCCTCGTCACTCTTTGCAAACAAGTTTGTAGTGGCTACTCTAAATGTCCCATTGTTCTCTTTCTTTACATCTATTCCCCAATGCAACAGGGATTTTCCTTCTAAAAAGGCAAGCCAATATCGCATGCTTTGTTCTCTGTATTGGGCCACTCACTCTTCAGGTGATCATGAATCACTGAATTACATGCCTGAGTGACATTATGCGACTGAAGACGAAAAGGGAGCATATTTTTATTTGTATCAGCACACAGTAACAAATATTTACTGTTTAGCAAAAGTAGGTAATCGTTTAAACAGTTAAATGTTTAAGTAATAAGATATGTCCAATAAAATGCATTAGGAGCACAGGACAATTTGTAGTTTATGAACACCACGCCAACATTCTTTAAAAATGTGCAAATACATGGACTTCCTAACTTTTGTTTACGAGACACGGGTCTATGTCCTGGATCGATGAAAGCAAGCCATTCACTCACCGCAGAGTTGATTACGACGGATCCTTGCACATCAAACAAAGGAAGATGTAAAAGAAGTACTGCATATATTTATTTGCACGGCAAGCAAAGCTATACACATTGATTTCAAAGATCGCCTTGTTGGTGCTTTAATTCTAGACGCGGAATCTGCTTTTGTATGAAAGGTATGTAGTGACAGTGGTACGTGCTTATGTGTGCAAGGAACAAATAAAACTTGCCAGTACACAAACCAATAGTAATCAGTTTTGTACAGAGGAACAAGAAATCCAATGGCTCTCTTCGCTTAAGTGGGTTATGGGAAGCTGGGATTAAGCCTTTTTTTTTAAGGTTGGTGATAACCTTTGAAGAGATACTAAAATTAGCACAAATTGAGACGTGGTTAAATTTCCTTCCTATTATTCCTGTGCAAAAGTCCTAATCTCGTTTCTGGATTATTTCCTGATTGACGAGCCGTCCTTTCCTTAGCCAGATTGTCTTTCAGGACCTTCAGTGTACCTACCGAAACGGCAAGCCGCATTGAGAGGTCATGAAAACGCTGCTTAAAGGACAACCAGCTCCATGAACATAGGTATCCTTAGCAAACCACCAACTTTTCGAACGGGAAGTTCATGGTGCCAAAGGAAGGCAATTTTCTTCAAGCGTCAAATTGTAACTGTCAAAGCGACTTATCCCGAGAGTTTTGGCTTACTTCCTGCAAAGGGTATATAAGCTATGCGTTGCAGAAGTTTGTCCTTTCCCCGAGAACTGCATTTAAGAATCCTTTCTTGAGGCCAAAACAAATTTGTGCAGTGTATAAATTAGGTGGGTGGCTTATTTAGAACTAGAGCATCCGCGTGACCCTGAAACATATTCACTTTGGTATGAGGATTGGGAAGTGTCCGAGGGTGCAGAAGTTTGCACAAAGTTTTTTTAAATAAATAAATAAATAATAATAAAAAAAGCCGGCCAGGTCCTTGTCATCCGTGCTAGTGGATCTGTAGTGGTTATGTGTAATGTAAAGTAGGCAAAATTCAGATTAACTTTGTGGTAGTGTTTAACGCCCTTCTTATTGCACACACTACAGACCTTATTACATACAACACTACAGACTTTATACACTTGTAATACATGCAGTTAAATAAGTATTTGAGAAGGAAACTTTCCAGGCATAAGTTTATGGTGCCTTCTGGGCATTTGCCGGTTGAGGACTGAGGAAAAGTTTGAGATAACATCTTGGCAGAATTTGAATCATTATTGGGAGTCATCTCGATCAATGTTCCAAATAAGGAAACAGCATTTTCTGTGAGAACTTTCAACGCAAATTGTGTACCTATGGAACTCTTGCAAATTATGTTAAGTAGACTTAGGTTTCTTGTTTATTAATCTGTTTCGATCTTGTCATAAGCTTAAAATTTCACGCAGTTACATTAATACTGTAACACACGTGTACATAAAGCTAAAATGTTATTCTCCTGTGGTTGGTTACAGTAATTGCCTTAAAAGATAGGTTCTGTGTTGTGATCTCGCTGGACAAGTTGATTCAAATTGTGTAAACACCTGGTAAACATGAAAGCAATGTTTTTATATGGTATTGAGCTTTACTCCCTGTTATCTTCGTCTTGAAAGCAAATAATTACAAGTGATTTGTCTTTCATCTATCCGGGATGGAGATAGGTTACCTTGCACTACATTAATGATGCTTTTAATTTCAAACGTATTTCATATAGGATAATTTAAGATAAACACTTTCCAGTAGATGGAAAGTATGAGACCGTTTGTGTAGACCACATCGATTCAACTCCAACCATCGGCTATACTCAGCTAATGCGAAAGAGCGAATAATAGACTCACATTAATACCGTACATTCTTGCTTTCCCGGCAATCTTGTGACTTTAATATTTTGATACGTTTTTGAAACATGTAAACGTCACAATATGCTCATATACCATGAAGCAAGGAGAAACAACACCCTGTCTTATTTAAGACGATAAAAGCTTACATCGGCGGTTATGTCCGCATGAATATTTGTTTGTGTGTATACCTCTGTAATAAATAAAGAATCCATCATGCCCTTCTCCAAACAAAGTCGATAGATTTCAGGAACTAGATTCCCAGATTTGAAATGCTTTAATTGCCCTTGCTGTCTGAGTGGGGATAAAAAATTGCAATTATTCCTTTAAATGTAACAAATAACCACTAACCACTGATTTTCCTAGCACAATATCGCAAGTTCAGTACCCACCAAGGATTTACGTAAATGTAAAAATATCGTTTATATAAGTTTTCTCGAATAGGAAGAAACTCTAGCTGGATAAAATCCCTGCTATGACGCTGATATGATCCGTTATACCCAGCTTGATTTATTTTTGACACTTCGTGAATGACGTGCAGCATTCTCCAACCAGAGCGCCGTTTGCCTTGTGCGAAAAATCGACTTCCGCATCTGAATCATCTATACAAACGATAACGTCGAGAAAGTGCTCTTGCCAATGTCCTTGGATATGTTTTAAAAAGAAATAATTGTAATTTGAATACGTGATTCGCTTTATATAATAGCTCACGTACGTAATCCTATATGATTTGAAGCAGAGTGAAAGAAAAGTATATGGGTTTTAAAAGGAAATTTGCATTCTTCTTGAAGCAGTAAGTGGTTGAATAAAACGTTATATTTAATTTCATATCTAAATCCATCTCCGGTATATCACATTCCTTTAAATAAACGATATGCATGCCTTTAAAAGAAAAAAAAAACGAAACGGAACAAAATTGTCTAAATTGATAAATTAAAATCTCTTTTTATTCGCTTTTGTAATTCACTCATCTCCGTGCATAACTAGATCCGCCTACGGCTCTTAACTCAGAACTATTAATTGGCGCACATACATATAATTGCTAACAAGTTCAGCAATATTATTACTTCTGGCTCTATTAAGGTAAAGTCCGCAACGCGAGTCCGAGACCCAGACCCACTGTACGACCGCTGCACATCCCTCTGCTCACAACGGGGTGGGATGGAGTGGAGTGCAGTGCTGTGTTGGAGGCAGGGTCGTGATAGCATATCGGGCCCTTCCCTGTAAGTGAACGTGATCTTTGCTATGTAGACCCGCTACTTTCCTCTCGTAGCTGTTGATGGGTACCTCACAGGCAACCTCGACCAGGTCTCTAGCGGCAGCACCGATTTGAGGGCTCCCGCTTTGTAAGCAGCTTTGCTACCATCACGCTAAGGACCTACTGAGGGAAATAATCGATTAAATTTGGCAAAACAAGGTTGTTTTGTTTGTATTTCATTATACTTATTACTTGTATATGTTCCAAAGTTGAACCAAAGTGTGTAACTTGTTAGTCTCAAAGTCTCACAAAAATTTAAAAAAAAAAAGTTATGGATTTAAAAAAAATGTTGGAAGCATAATTTAATATGCAGTACATAAGTGCAAATCAGTTGTTTTCAAAACTCCAACTGAAAAAGTGAACGAAGACATTTGCTTCTCTTAAAGTAATTGAAAGTAGGAGATAGCTACAACAATTTCATATTGGTGTATAAGCTCAAATTAAGATACGATAAACCTAAGGGTCCACAGTGCATTTCATATTACTGTATCAAAGGTAGTTATGAATAAGTATTTTGTTGGTATATATTTGAACATTACATTTTTGTGCATTTTGTTTTATGTTGTGAAAATTTATGTATGATGAAAAAGCAAAATCAACTAGAAAACTTATTTATTTTCGCAGATGCATAGCTTAAAAGCCCTTCCTCCTGCGCTTAGCGTCAGTGTCCAATTTATACAAAAAAATAATAAAAAAAAAGTAAAAAACAATAGTTAACTCCGTTGAAATTAGAATGACACGTTAATTACATAGTCTGATTCAGTTGTAGATATATTTTAAATTTCTTTGCAATTCTTCTTACGTGCTTTGGTGTAAAAGAGGAAATCTTTGAAGGGAGAAATTCTGTATGAATTACTGGACGCAGTTAAGGAACATAAGCTCACTCTTCATTTGGGTTACCTGGCTAATTTTCACTTACCTTGAAGCCTAGGAAATGTCAATTCGTTACAAACAATAAAGTAGCCAAGCAAGATTGCATGTTGAGGACACCAAACCTAAGATGTGTGAGTAACATTTACCAACAACTTGTTACTCGCCATGCATATTGCCAACATAGGTTGCAATTGAAATATTATAATGGATACCACCACGTACCATATATGTTGGAACCGCCTGCGACGATATTAACTTGTGAAGGGTGTGCAGTTACGTTGTCGAAGTACAGTAATCATAGTAAAACAAGTGTATGTGTTCCTGCTTGCAGTGGTGATGTTCACCGAACTAACCAGCTCGAATCCAAATTGGCATTGGTGTAATCTGGGCGGCTGTAGACACGGGGTGTCTTAAACTTCTCTACAAATTAACGTATATATTCCCATTGATAAGACTAGGCTAACAGAAATAAATGATAATTTCCTCATTATACATTTATGTTTGGTGAATTCCGAGATCATACTATCGCAATATAAATCGAAGCACGTGTACCACTAAGGTTGACAAAGTTTGACAACTTGAACGTCTGCAGAGGTAAGTCTTTCGAAGGTTAGAACTTATTATTACAGTCCGTGTACTTAACCATGCCGTAGTAATACGCAAGAACTGATGGCAACACGATGGTCTTCATCTGACTGAAGCTTCACTTTCTTCCTACCAAACCGTGCTAGCATGAAGCTGTAAGGTTTCTCGCATACTCTACTTTGTTGGGAACTTAAGGTGACTGTGGTAGAAACATTACATTGTTTCTTGCATTCGGATGAGCGTATGTTGCTGTAGATTTCATTACGTTGGAGAATAAGGTATATGGGAGTACCATGCAAGCTGGCTCGTGAAATCGATACTTCTTCGTCGAAAGTACTGCATTATTTCCTTTCTTTACCGACCCAAGCCTTTTCACTATATAGGTCGCTACACCGTTCCTTCGCCAGGCTGACGCTTCTTTACAGTTTTTGACGTCAATAAAATCTCAGCATTTAACAAGCGAATGAGTCTTCATTGGGTCATCTTTGTTCATGTAATGTCTCATCGAAGACACAAATTGAACTTCAAGTTCCCGCGCATGTTAAACGGTTTTGATACAAACGTGTGCATTGTCTGTTACCTTATGTACGTAAATATTGGTACGTTCTTAAAATAGCATAATTATAAACGTTGCTTTCTTGAACGCAGTATTATCGTATGTGCTCTCCCTAACTGTTTTGTGATGAACCAAAACTCTCCAATGATACTGGACTGCTTTCCTCAGCCCTATTTTGAGAAACAACATTGTGTTTTTGTGATCGAATGCACGCTTTAAAAGATACGCTTGTCTACATAGTTTTAACATTGCTTATGGATGTTGGCACCGTAAACATCAGTCACGCTTAAAGAAAATATCTATACGTTAAAAACGATACATTTTTACACTCTTTGAAGCTTTAAAACACAAACTTTCTCACTACAGTTTTTGTCTTGAGCTGCACAAGTTTCGCTTTACATCAGATTCGTGTTATTTCAGAATTGATCTATTTTGGCAGATACGAGGCAATATCATTGGTAACTCTGCGCTTGTGCTTTAACTGCCCTCTTATACTACTACATGGTGTCAGGGTATTGTTCCTCTTAACCCTTATGCGGGTTGAGGAACAGTATCTCTAGATCAGTGAGAGAGAATCCAAGGATGATTGATCAGCCCGATGTCTGGTATAAGTGTGGTGCAAGTAGATGACAGAATGAGAGCGAGATGCAATGACAGGGAAGATAGAGCAAATGGCGGAATGCGGGTGGGAGAAAAACCCGCCCCAGCTCCGTATTAAAAAGTTAAACCCGTGGTACTACAGTCCATATCAGACCAGGGCCTGCCAACCCGACTGCCGGCTTCACGCCTACATAAGCAAGGTAGAGGTGAGCGATCATCCAACCGATACGGGGAGGAAATGTGATCAGCATCTGGGCACCCACAGCCGGAAAGTTGCCTTTGAGGACCAGGGTCGCTTACCTATCGCAAGCTCCTCAATTTCCTCACGATGCTGAGTGGGCACCGGTCCTATACCCGGGACTTAAAAGGGAACCGAAACATGATGCCTTAGCCACTACACCATGCCGCAGGGCTCAGCAACGTGTTGTCCACCAAAAATCTCATTTTGCGGTCCTGGGATAGAACCCGTGCCGCCTTGTTGAGAGCTAAGCTGTCTAACCACTCAGCCACGGCGCGATCTGGTAACTCTGAATCAGTCATAAAAGTGTCGTTTGAAACAAAATATTCAATCTGTTGTGTATTTTGTGTTCTTAAAGGAATCTGCAAGAAATCAAGTAGTCAGAAACCATTTAGTATCAGGGCTCTCTAATCGCAGGTCTCGATAATTAAGCACGACTGTAATACCATATAGCGTTTATGGGGAGGTTATGCCCAAATACATTGGCGGGAAAACAGTCCTTCAGGACTGTTAATTGAAACGTGGATATAATATGCGGAGTTATACTATTGGTGAAGTTATATTTATTATATGATGCTATCAGGATGTATTATTTTTAACCTAACTCTTCATTAAAGTTAAGCAATCCTTGGTGGTCTTGCATTTTTTTCCGCCAATGTATAAATGTTTGAACCACTAAAGCTAAAAAGTTAAGAGACATTGGAATACTGAAGTATTTTTTCAGATAAATTTCAAGACCTTAATATTTCCTTATATTGTACCTATGCTTTCAAGAACAATGTCAACTAGCTTCGGATTTGTCGGACTAGTCCCGCCAGAGCTATTGTCAGTTTTACGCATAGGCCGCATATGGGATTTGTGGTGGACGAAGAGGCATATGGGCGGTTTTTCTCAGTTATCTGCCGCCATTTGTTCCACCAACTGCTCTGTAATCCCCTTTCCTTTCATCCAGTTCACCGCCATATCACATGTATTTCTTCACCCTCACGCCAGATATCGCCCGACCACCCATCCTGGATATTTTCTCGGATCCAGAATTCTCCTTTTTGACAGGTGTCTGATCCCAAGCACCCACTTGGGAATCCTGGGTTATGTGGGTCCTCCTAACCTAATTGGTAGTCAGATCTTTAAGATCGCTGAATGTTTGCTTTTATTCCAGAAGCTTTCCATGATATAAGGTAATAAAGCTAAGCCGCAGCTAAAAGCTCTAGCCGGCAATAGAGTTTTCTCATTGAGCTACTCTTGACTAGAAATTCAGAAAGATCACTTGAGACCTGATCGTGGTGAAATATTGATCTAACGTGCACTCTAGTACCATGTACAGCTTCTGAAGCATTTGAGAGCCATGGTTGACAATCCTTTTCTTTTCTCTTTCTTTCATTCATTCTTCCAGCTTTCCTTAGCAAAGGACTCCACATGTCTTTGAACTGGTTAAGAGGACGACGTTCACTATAGCTAGTCAGGTCCCAATAATTTTGGAATATAGATCTATTTTATCCCATTGGTTTGAAAATCAGAGTAAGTAGGTGTTCTGCGTTTAACCACCGCTCAACCTAACAATGTAAGAGGATCAATAGAAGCACAATTCTCTCGGAATACGCTATTAAGAGCTTGTGGAAAATTTGCCGTCTGTTTTCAACTATTGAGATAATAAGAACGTCCAGGACAGATGTTATTTTCCCTCTAATCTCTTAAGCTTCCACTGAATTCGTACCTATCAATCGATCATCGACATTAAAACAGTAAATGATTCCTTATGCAATCAGGCGAGATGTTACGTACATCGCCATACTAAACTAGGCATCTCCGGAAAGAAAACAAGCAAAATTGGTAGTGTATAATATGTAGTAAGAAAGTTCTGATTTTCAAGATCGTTGACAAAAAATCAGACTGATTAATAGGGATAGCCGTTAACAAAATTAGATCTATTTGCAGATTCACAACTTACATGAAATATAACTGTTTGGTTCTAGTACGGAAGACTTTCAATACCAAATGGTGGCGCAAGTAAAACTAAGACAGCATTTTCAAGGGGTGCAAATTCAGTTAATGTGATCCTCTGTATTCCCGTTTAAAATTCACATATATCATACAGGTCTAAGATTATCGAAAACCTAGTGAGTCCTTTAATACTGTAAATTTTGTACCTAGCTACAGAAAACTTCTGTAAGTATTGAAATTACTAAAACCAATTGCCCAAAATAACTCCTTTAAATGTTATTCACAAAATGTTCTTCACACATTTTCGTCATGAGTGAAAATGGTTTATGCAAGTTCCCTAAACTACTGCATGTAGTTTCAGTCTAGGTTCACAGATTCACACTACGAGCCTTAAAATAACCAATCACAGCATATACATAAATGTTTTTTCTTCCTCCATGTATCGTCTCTGTGCTATGAGAGGTCTGTGTTTCATAAATGACCTGATGGTTTCAGCTGCAAGTACCGTAACATGCCGCGGAACTTATAGATAATATAACAGGTACTAGAGGGAAGGGACTACTGTCCTCGCGTGCAACACTCCTTCGTCTACACGTGCATAATAGATAAAGGGATAGCACAGACTCTGCAAGTTCTGCCTACCACGGACATGCACACAATATTGTACTGATATTAACCTATGTTCCCTTATCTTGTGTAACTTTAAAGAACCCCACATGAATTATGTTAAAAGGTTTTAAAACATAGTTATTTAACTATACACTATTTTACAATTTAATTCCAACTTCAAGTTTTCAAATTAATTTTAAGAACATGTTTCTTTCTTCCAACATAATTTCGGAACTTATGACTATTAGCCGGCTGTTATTACTTTGCTGGAAACATGTTTGCGTTACTCAAGGCACAACTGCAGAAGTACAGCGACAACAGTTCATCGTCCGCGTAACGAAATTAATTTCCAACCATAAGTGGCAGAACAGAAGAGGTTCTAGAACAGTGTGAAATATTGGTCTCAAAATCCAGTTGTTCCAGTTATTTGTGTAGTCCTCGGAAAAAATTTGGAACGATTAGTAACAATACAAGAGTAAAACTGAATCTTTCTGGTTAAACAAAGATTGGAAGAAGCACATTCCGTGGTTCAGTGTTTGCAGACTTCGTTTGATCTCGGGGAGACAGTTGTATATTCATTTGGAAAGAAATGGCTCTTAAATCGTATTGAGCATACAAACGTGCTCCCTTTGTAAAAACAAGAAGAGCAAAGATTTGAAGTTCTGGGTATTGGGAAATTCACAAACTTAAAAGCAGGAAGATAAAATGGGCATTCGTAATAAAGATGATAGAGAAATATTTTTGGAAAAAGAGTGCTTGTTAAATTATCATTCTTCCTGTATTTATATCACGAATCAGAATGGTTTTGAGCGCCAAGTGAGAGCGAAACGGCTTATTTTTTCTTGAAGTTTCGGGGCTCATGTTTGAAGTGGGAAGTTTAATTGTGAAGGCAACCAAAATGTAGGGGAAGGAGAGTTGAGATCATAATTTAATGAGACTGCCTCTGCAGTGATTGTTCTATACTTTTGGATTCATGGGTAGTCATGACACTACATGTCTTCAAAATATTCATCCCGTAAAACCGTTGAACATCTGCAGATTCATCCCGCTACCACGGCGAAAGTGCAGCTTTTGAACATGTTTTTTCTTCGAGACCGCTAGTAAGAACATTCCTTGCCAAGTTTCTTCCCCACAGAGTAATGCCGTTCCCATAATATATTTGATCCAGTCATTGTAGGAAAATTAGCGGCAGAAATTAACAAGCTGAATTGTTTACTAATAGTTAGTACACCTTTAGAGGTGCAATTTGTCGTAAGTCCCCTGAAATCCCCCAGTACTTATATGGTTAGTCTCGCTTAAGCCCTTCGGTGTTATCATTTATGGGATCAGCCATATCTCCGTAAATCATAGCTATCACAACTTTTTGTTATTTCCGACGTTTTGCTGCGCAAAAATAGTCTACGTGAACTTTGGCTAGCAATAATAGATGCTTGACTACAGTAGTCATACCTTTATATTTATATTTTTTTTCCTTCGCTTTTAGAATTTTTCCAAAATACTTCAAATTAAAGTTTTAGGACAGAATTTCCGTTTATCTTTGTATGAAGTTCTTTATACAAAGAGTAAAGCATGGTAAGGTATATAGTGGGAGACCCACACATTGTATTGTACCAGCGACCGCGACAATGCGGTGCCTCAATTGCCCAATGGCCCCGCACGCCGTACCTGAACTACTCGTAATTTACGGGTATTTAGTGATTATAGCACTGCTGTTGGTTATGCTCATGCTCGTATATTGGAATGGTAGTAGAAAATATTGAATTTGTAGAAAGATAATGCTTTAAAGCTTTCCCGTCGTCGGTTATTGATGCTAGTTTCTTGGACTAACAGCTGACTTAACTATTGTGACATCAGTAGTACCCAGTTCCTCTGAGGATAGCATCAGTTAGTTGCTGTAAGTTTGGGCAGTTACCCAAATCTGACCTGGCTCAGCCCGAGAAACTATCACTGAAGATAAATATTCAGGTTTGGGACTGCGGACCTCACGCCCACTTTTCGCCGCAGAAGTGGATGTTTAAACGATACGCTGAGGTGGTGTGGCCATCATCCCCGTCTCCCACCCCGGATCGCTGCCCATCGCAACCCCTAATCTCTTTCACACGATGCTGAGTGAACACGTGTCCTATGTCCGGGACCTAAAGTCCTCAACCCGGCTGAAATTCATGGCCCCACTTTCTGTCCTACTGCGCCACGGCCCAGGACAGAATGTTCTTATACTCCTTTAAAAATTTGGCATACTAAAATAGTTGTAGCATTCTTAAAACATCTGTCAAATAACTATATCACTTGTGGTTGTAGACAAGTAGAGAAACCCCTTCTCTATTCCACACCTACTGATCTGCTGTATTCATAATTTTGTATTTGCACATTATCAAAAAGCTTGGTGCAAAAATCTTAAACGTGGTTGATTGCAGAATTTACCTTTCCCATACACTTTTACTACTTGTCCCAAATACCAGCTACCCGTCTTGTTTGCTTTAAACACACTTTTTTGAGAGATAAGTTACTTGTGTTTGTGCTAATTTAAAGTCTATCATCATAAATGTCAGAGGCGCGAAGAAAAAATGGAAGCATTACCGCTATTGTAGCCACGCGCCCTTCTACGACCGGATAATGGCTCTGACCCCGAAAAACACACGCTTAGTCCCTTAGCTTAGAAGAGCACTACCGTGTAGTGCTGATAGTCATCTTACGGTAGGCATGGCTAGTCCAATATGTTTCAGCTGATCGGTCAAAATATGGTTATTAACGTTGTAAACGTTGCTTACACGAGAACTGCATAGTGTCCCTTCAGGGATCAGAGCCATTATCCGGTTGCAGGAAGGCACGTGGCTATAATAGCAGAAATGCTTCCATTAATCATTCAAGTATAAGGCTTTGGCACCAAACATATTGATATTAAAATAAAAATTATGAATGCATACAGGTGTTGAATAATGTAAAGACCTGGCATGCGTTAGGAGTGATTTCTCCACTCTTCCAGAACCAAAGGTGGTATTGTTATTTGATATACACATTTTAAGAATGCTAAATTTATTTGGATCTGCCAATTTTTAAACAGGAGTGTCATAACATTCTGTCCTGCGCCGTGGGGCAGTGGGCTAGAAAGTGGAGCTGTATTCGGGGCCACGGATTGCACCGATGTCCATTCGGCATCGTGAGAAAGGTGAGGGGTAGCGATAGGCAGCGTTCCGGGGCTGGGAAATGGGCGATGCCGGCCACACCACCTCGCTGTATCGTTTGATCATCCAGTTCTACTGCGGAAAGTAGGCGTGAGGTCGGTAGTTGGTAAAGTTAAGATGTAGGCAAAATACTAATAACCCCCAAAAATATAAACATCGTTCAAATACACTTTGCAAACCACACTTCTATGAAGAGTGAACCATTTCATAGGCATTCCTTGTTTCTCTAAATTTCCCAATGCTTACACTTCTCTCAAATGAGAAGTCGTTAATCATTTCTCTCTCTCTCTCTCTCTCTCTCTCTCTCTCTCTCTCTCTCTCTCTCTCTCTCTCTCTCTCTCTCAGCCGTTCAAGAAAAACGGAATTTCAGAGGCTCTCATAGTGACGAACTATCAAAAGATAAGACCCTCGCTTAAAACCTACTGTATTCCCATATTCCCTTGCAACTTGAAGATAATTAGCAATAACATAATTTCTGCAAATGTTTATCTCGCTTAACATGAAGTAAGTGTCTTCTTTTTTTTACAAGAATAGAGAAAATCACGTTAGTGCAACACATCAAATTTACGTTCTGTCCTATTCAGTCTTTTTCCATGTCATGGAGGGATTATCTAGTTACAGATACGTATACAGCGACCCGCTTATAAACATTTGCCTATGGCTTCCTCTCCTGTATTCTCATTTTAGATATTTCATGCTAATCGACAACCCTTATAAAATTGTTTCATACACATTGTCTAAGTAACTAAGCCAGACGTGCAAAAACTTAGCGGAACTACTTTCTGGTCGTGACATTGCAACATTTTGATACTGTTTATATTATATCGTGAGAAACAACTGAAAGACGATAATACTTCAACAAATGACTAAAGTAATAAATTCAAGCAACGGAACAACTCTGAAATGACAGATGCCACAGTCAAAGATTATTTAAAATAAATTGTTTTAAAGAAATCAAACATTTTTTTTTTATAATTTTTATAGATTGATCAGCAATAAATTGCTTTACAGAACAGAGTGAAAAGACGGTTAAAGAACAATAAATTGAAGAACAATAACACTCAGGGGTAGGCTAACAGGCCGCCCCCTAACTACATTAAGTTAGAACTCCAATAATACACTCTGAGGAATTAAGTCAATATTGGAGATGTAAGACACATCAAGCACTAGAATCACTGGAATCAGATGTATCACTCAGAAGCAGGTCCTGTGGTAGTATCCTCTTTAAATGTGAGGGTTGGCGCGTGCGGACGCCGATGTTATAATGCATTAGCTCCTGGAACTTCTTGCAGCGTGGAAAAGAAACGACGGGCGATCCTGCGAATGTAGTCGTGAAGAGGTAAGAGTCCTAGTTCGTGATGGAGCTGCTGATTTCGAATGAACCATGGAGCGTTGGTAGCGATGCGCATGAAGCGATTCTCAAACATTTTTGTGCATAACTGATAAACAAAATGTCCGATAAACATTAAGCAATTTCACAGATGGGACGAAGGTTTTCAATAAAATCCCCCTACCCCAAGGTTTGTTCAAAAAAGCTCAAAACAATTTTGAATAAAATATTTTTATGTCAATTGAAATGTTTATCTTGAATATTCTGGAATTGCTTGAAAAACAAAACTCATAGGCAATTTTGTATGACTGGCAAGCGAAAAAAGTTTAAACATTTAAATCTCTTGAAAACATTCAGTAATTTGTTTCAAATACGTGTTTGTCATCGTGCATTTCCACTTTTTTCTTATTGGTGAACAAGTTTGTAAGTTTTCATTTTGAAAGTGGTCCTCACTTTTTTTTCTGGCAGAACGATTGGCAGAGTATGGAATTTCTACAGCTTTTAAGAATGATTTGCTTCAGCCCCATGTATTTACAATAAAATGTATAATAGAAGCATATCTGCTTCCTCTCTATTAACATGTGTATAAAAAACAAGCGTCTGTAAAAGTAATTACCTAAATTGTTGTCACATCAGGGATCGTCCTGCCAAGAAGTTGAGAGGGAGTGTGTATTGACGATCGGAGAGGCAGGAGAGACACGATTTCCTTGGGCGGCCACTAGCTGACGTCGAGAAGACATCACGAAGCGAGTCATAGTGTTACTCCACAGATACCGCTCTGGACTTCCAGAATGTAATTCGAAAATATTCGACTACTGGAGCAATCACCCGCGCCTATGAGAGCCACTGCGAGGCCTGGTAGCGCAGTGTTTTAGTATTAGGAGTCTCTTAAGTTTTGAGCTTCGAGTGTCCGTGTTGAGGAGTCGGCACAGTGAAGCAGTTCACGAGTCAGTATCGTTTGATTTGTGTGAGTCGACAGAGCAGTGCAGAAAATTGCGGTACTTCCAAGCTCTATGGTGAGAATTCGGCAATCAGTGGTACTGTGAAGCAGTTCAAGAACGAATATCGAGCTGTGTTCAGTGTGCAGGTTCGTCTAAGAGGTAAAACTTGTGTGTTCTCTAGAGATTACTAGCAGCAAAACAGTTGGTGCATGCTAGAGATATAAAGAACGTTAGAGACGTGTTAAAGTTCTGTATTTGTGTAAAAGAGGAAGTGATTGTACGTTAATGACTAATAAATGTTAATGACAAATTAAGAAATTTGAGCTGAACTACATGTCTCATTTTTTTGTGTTTTTGTTCACATTAAGTAAGAAAACAATTCTCAGAAGAAATATAAACGAGTGATTAAAGAAAATAGTCTAAATGTAATACATTAGATTTTAACTTGAAGATAGAAGAATTTTCCGGGCTCAGGAGTCGTGGTCTGCTGGAGTTGAAACATCGAGAAGTTTCGTTCACGTCTGCGGTGAACATCGGTGGTGGCGTGGTCTGAGTCTTCAAAACTTCAGTTGTGACTGAAACTTCACCCAGAAGAGTCAGACCACGCCACCACCGATGTTCACCGTAGACGTGAACGAAACGTCTGGATCTTCCAGCTCCAGCAGACCACGGCTCCTGAGCCCGGAAAATTCTTCTATCTTCAAATTAGACTCCAGCCGTGAAAGCTTACAACTATACATTACATTTTACTTTCTATAGCCCAGCTTATAATATTGTATTCCATCCCAAAAATTCGTTTTCAATATTTCATCGAACACTTTCGAAATGCCCTAAATGAAAACTATTTTATAGAAAGTTCTCCCTGGTAAAGGAGGGGAAAGCTGCGAGCGTAGACGCATTATTCAAATACGACAAGCGGATAAGCATCAAACTTGACGCTTTAAAATCCATCTACCAAGAATGTGATACGAAGCTTTTAAAACAAATAACTTAACCACCAATAAGGTTACTGCTGAATCTTACTGCTGAAATCGTGCAAGAAAGGTGCAAATGTGCAGTGTTGCTGTATAACTGGCTGCATGTATTTCAGCAGTAAGATAAAACTTTTCGGCAAGATAAAATGTTGATTCCAGCTGACTCTGGCCAGTGTATTTGTAATACCGAATTTTTCATATAGCCAACCAATTTCTCGTTTTAGCACGCGCGCAGGTATACCAAATATGTTTCATGTGCTCACAAATTGGATTTCGTTTAAATAACCAGCATAAAATCGTATATTGTTTACCACATTGGATTTTAGTAATTAGTACAAATTTATAATTAAATGCGACGTTCTCGGCTATGCTAAGAAAATGCCTTTATGTAAAATATTTCGTAATTCAAGCATAGTTTCTATTCTACGAGGGCTGTTCAATAAAGAATGATCATAATTTTTTACGGTCATAATTTTTCGCACTAAAATTCAATCATATTATATTCTGTTAGCTTAATGTGAAGCAATCACGCCGTAGTAGTTTCATTGTTGGTACTCCTGGTTCCCGCCTGTGAGAACCAGGCAAGTTCAGACATGTTCAGTATCGCCTACCGCTGCAATGGAAGTAACATGCACTTAAAGTTGATGTTAGAGGAAGATCCGGAGTTTCTTTCAAACGAAATCACTGCTGATGAAACTTGGCTGCATCATTTTGATCCTAAGAGCAAACAGCAAAGCTCAGTGTGGAAATCTTCATCACCAACCCCCAAAAAAGCAAAAGTGGTTGTTTCTGCTGGGAAAGTTATGGTCATCTCATTCTTCATATTCATGGAATGGTTTATTAGCACGTTGTACCTGCACACACAATCAGTAACTGGACAATACTACAGGGATGTCCTGAAAACATTGCAAGTCCATATCAGTTGCAAAAGACCACATTTCCGTGAATCAGGCTGGATGCTGCACCACGATAATGCGCGGCCGCATATTGCCAATGTTGTTGCTGAATATCTCGCAAAAGTAAACGTGAAGTGCATCCCTCACCCTCCCTATAGTCCGGATTTAGCCCCATGTGAGTTTTTTCTATTCCCTAACTTGAGGAAACGCCTTCGTGGGAGGCATTATCCATCATCAGAAACAGTGGTGAAGACTGCGGAGGCGATTTTGAAGGTTCTCTCAAAAAATGGTTTCCAACATGTCTTTGAAGACTGGCAGAAACGCTGGGACAAGTGCATCGCATTCAGGGGAGACTATTTTGAGGACCATCAAAATTATGAGGATGAGTAATCATTTTTTATTGAACAGCCCTCGTATTTGGTTTGTTATTTACGTCTGCAATGAAAAGAATATGTTGGCAATCATTTAAAATATGTCATTTCCTTCTTTGTGTGAAGTTTTATCGGATTCTCAGTTTTTTATATCCGAGTAATTCCGTATAGAGCCGCAATTTCGTGCCAACAGTGAGTTTTTCGGAAACCCCATGGTAACTATAGCAGGGGAGTAATGTGTGACTGTTTTAACTACAGTGACTCTGCTTCAGAAATTGAAAAGACTTTGACTGTTAATTGGAATAGTTCAAACTCGAGTAATATAGACAAACTTAGCTTTCTTTTGTACGTTAAAATTGCATTGAATAATGTAGTATTACTTAGCATGCGATTAATGAAGACCTTTTGTTATTACAACCTGAGCAGAGAACTGTGTTAAATGCCTTTTTTAATAATCCAGGTATACTAGAGCTTTTTATACGCGTCTGGAAGCGGCTGGCGGAGCTTGCTTGACCTTTCCGTGTGTATGGATGGAGGCAGGGCTCTGAAGAGCAGCAATAAAAGAAATGATGCCTGAAGCTCTCTTAGGAAAAGCGAGGTAGAGGGCACATAAGTTGATATTATGTAGGTCAACCCCGGCTTGTGGCAACGTGTGCTATCTTGTACTTGAAGGACTAGCGATGCGCGGGCGCATGTCTCTTCAAGTGGAGCTCTTCACTTAGAAGCTGCATTTGATGATACTGTTGGAACTCGGATTTTAAAGACGAACTCTTAGTAGGTAGCATGTGTCGGGACTGCTTTCACCATCTCAATCCAAGGTCGGAGTCGCTTAAATGAAGGAGTATCCTGGAAGCAGTTGCATCGCTCCCGGAAGGAACTTCGCTGTAATCTCCTTCCTGGTGTAGAGGAATTGTAGTGCACTTGCCCCAAAGTAAACAAATACCGAAGCTTATGGATATTTAAACTTTGGTGATTTCAACGAATATAAAACATTACACAAATCTACTTTTGTCGTAAACATGATCATAATTTCGGATGTTATGCGTCTCTTAATGCAAGAGCTCCTGAAACTCTAGAATACATTACAATAGAAATAACTGTAGCAGTCTCGAAAATCACTTATGAAACTCAACATCCTCGATGGCTCTCTGTGGAGAAAAAACAAACAAAGCAGTTTTCTTTGACATAATCACTGACACTAAACGAATAGTTCTCATTTCCTCAAGAAAAAATTGGCTTTTTATTTCTTTTCTTTTCAGAATAGCTTTGATCAGTTTAAATTGAACCCAAATTTGGATCCAGAATTTACTGGCGGATCTGAGAATGCCATCTTCCAGTATCAATAGTGTTGCCTTTTAACACGTAGGTATGATATCTTAGAGTAAATCTCCTGTTTAAGCTCTAAAAGTGCAATGATTATTGGAAAACTTACCGGTAAAGCACTACTACTGTTGACCGCTATTTTTTTGTTAAAGTATTTCTAACAAAAGTGGAAATACGCCGGGGCACATGGTATGTTATTGTCTGGGTGCTCTATGTATCATTACAATCAGAATCGACTTTGGTATGACAGACAGGTTGTTATTATTAGATGTTCTGGTGTATAATCAAGGCCATCATCGTCGTTGTCTGCAAGGATTTCTGGATGAGAATTAGCCAAATCGTCCACATCAGGCAAAGTAGAGAATTGTTGGAAGCAATACGTCTCTTCTCTCCAGTGCCATGGAATGTAGCAAGATTCATTGCTAATCAGCTTCTGCGAAGTAATTCATTGTCTTGATTTATGAACAATGAAGCTTACAGTCAACAGCTTTTTTCTTAGTCATTTCAACATACTGAAAAGTTCTATTGATGTGTATCTAGGTTCAAACCCGGAGTACGAGGTTTATCAAGCGCTAAAAATCCTTAACATGGCTTTCTTCGGAAGGGATTAAAACCGGTGGTCTTGTGTCGTAGGTTTACAGCACGTCAAGGAACCTCAAGCCTAATGAAAAGGCGTTTCAGCAAAATGAAGAGGTCTTTCATGTCCAATATAGAATGGGATGCTGAGAACCACAGCAGTTAGAGCATCCATAAATAAAAACACAATTTCATTTTTCATATACAGAGATATGGTCAGAAAATAAAGTTTATGAAACTGAAAGTAGCACTTACAGCTTATTTTTAAATGAGGTTACGTGATGTAAGAGGATTCGTGATCACATATGGTTGTTGTTTTGTATGTTCTTCAGCGTGGGTTTTACGTGTCCTGTAGTGTCATTAGAAGCTATTCTTCTTAAAATTGCATGCTGACAATTGAAAACTATATTTTTGAGCGCATACATTATTCTCCAGAAGTTATACTGCTCACGGAAAGGGCATCTGTAGTCAACAGATCGGAATAAATTTTCATTTAATATTTGTTAGGATATGCCTGATTTAGTAAAAACAGCATTAGAGCAGAAAGAGAAAATATAATTAAATAATTACATTAAAAGTGCAATTTCATTGCATTTATTATCCAATGTAAGACAAAAACCTTAGCTTTCCATAAATGAAAAGCATCCGTTTTTGACTTGATGAAATGATGCTATATAAGTGTACAACTGGAAGTATCTGCTACAGAAAGAAAATATCATAGAATGTACTGCGGCAGGAAGTATCTGTTGTGGGTTTTTGAAAGTAAATGCCATGGAACGAATTACAAAGTAAGTGCCAGTTCCAGAAAGAGGGATGGTTACATCACACTTCCAAGGAGGGAAGCGTTCCTTTGAAACCTGTTCCACTCCGTCAACCCATCTTAAATTAGAAAGATGCACTAAGGTGCTGATGTGTTTCCAAATTGAAACAAATTGCAAGATTCAGGAATTAGTGTGAAAAGGCACTAGTCACTGAAACTAGCTAAAGAAACTAACCACTGAAGATTCTTTATTCTTAGTAGGAATGTGTGATTGTGCTTGTTGGAGAGTCGAAACGTAGAAGTTGGAAGGTGGCATCAAAATAATGCTGCTACTCAGTTTTGGATTTTGCGTGTCACTTAGTGTTTAAGTGGCCTACTATATCTAAGTTGTCTTACAAAGTCGTAGTAAGCTCTATTTAAATACGAGGGCTGTTCAATAAAGAATGATCACAATTTTTTTTTGACAAGTACCTTTACTCATCCTTATAATTTTGATGGTCGTTCTCAAAATAGTCTCCTCTGAATGCGATGCACATGTTCCAGCGTTTCTGCCGATCTTCAGAGACATGCTGGAAACCATTTTTTGAGAGAACCTTCAAAATCGCCCCCGCAGCCTTCACCACTGCTTCTGATAGATAATGCCTCCAACGACGGCGTTTCTAAATGCTGAAGTAATTGTTTTAAGCAGACCTAATTTTTGTGTCAAGTTTTCGTATATTTCTTCATGCTTGTGGTTTACAAGTTGTCCAAAATTATCTGAATGAAGAGAATTTCACAAGCTAATCCTAGGCTATTCAAGAGATACGTTTGGTTTTATACAAAATGGTTAGTAATAATTTGTATTTTAATCGAAATCGTTACAACCGTTTTAGAGAAAGTACGAACAAGTTTGTGGTTAGGTGATATTTTGAAATGTTTCTTGTTGTATGGGAAATATGAGAATTAAATACCTCAGCTTGGTTTAAGTGCCACGTTTGGTATTTATTTCATTTTTCAGTTACGCGGATCTCTTTCTTGAAGTGCTATATTTGATGCAGGTGCCTTAAAATAATTATACGCCGAGAAATCTGTACATCGAAGTTCAAGGGGAATGAATGAAGCCGCAGCCGTAGTCAGTTTAAAAGTGGATCACTATGATTTTTTTCGTAACGTTACGAATACTGTACAATCCAACAAGGTAATATTCGTAAATATATTATACATACAAGATTATTTGAAATAAGTTGCGTAGATAAGATTTGCATAGGCTTTTGTCTTCTATGGTTTCAGTTAATACAGAATATTTTCCGAATGATAGACCATTTCCAGAAAATTCAAGATATACAGATTGCCATGTAGATATCTTATTAGGCCAATTTTCGAGGAAAACAGATTAATTACGAAGTTTGGTATGTCTCTTTTAATTTCAGTAATTCTGTCCGCACGTGGACCTTTTCTAAAAAATATTATTTGATTCGTTGACATAAAGGATGTATTCCGATAAAATTTCCAGATCAGATTTTTGGCTGAATGCAATAAATCTTTTGCCTATTAGTTATGGTGTAGAGAAAGTAAAATAGGTATCTCATTGTAACATTCATATGACTTTCTCGAAAGCATATCGTTGATTCTTATATCCTTCTGCAACAATTCTCACAGAAGTTTGTCTATTATGTATTAATCTGAAGAAAAGTTTAGGAATAGTTTAAGTTGGTAAACAGAAGCGATAATAAAATGTTTAATAAGAGCAAGTGGGTATATTATGTTGGCCCTAAAACTCTATACTTTTTCTATATCGTTGCGAGAAACTACATGGTGTCAATTTCCAAACAAAATCAAAACAGCAAAGTGCTGAAAACATGAAACATAACGGATATTTCGGAAATAGCTAATGTCACAAAAACGTTATGTGAAACGCATTGTTTTAAACTGGTCTGCATTTTAGCTCTTGTAGTTTACTGGTTATACAAAGAGGTCTTTCTAGGCTGTTTATACAAAATGTGGATTATATAATATGTAATATGTCCTCTTGTGTGTTTTGGAGCGAAGCAGTGACTCAACACCAAGAGACGGTGCCATGATACAGCTGGCAAGTGTTGCTAGAAGAAGGGGCTAAGAAAATGACAGATTATGAGTTTTGTTAATACTAGAATGCATATATTAATACGTATACTGCAGTAGGCAGTAAATAACGTTCTTTAACCTGTTAGGTCATATCGGACGATAAATAAAATGGGTGAAATGATGCTCAAATGAGCCGGGGTCCATAAAATTTGAGAGTTACCTGACATTAAAGTTTCAGGATAAGGGAAACCCGGATAAAACCTTATTCAGATAACTCGCCCTAACCGAAATTCGAATTCGGGACCTCTTGAACGCGAGGCAGACACGCTACCACTACACTACATAGGCAGGCTAATGTTTCTTATTAAACATTATTGCATACGTTGTTCATAATACAATTATTTTCTTCCTGTCGCCGCTTAAAATCGTGAATATGTAACATCCGGCCCGGAAGAGGCAAAACATTTTGCCCTCTTTTTTCTGTTAAGCAAACCTAGAGAGGATTCAAGTGGTGATTGATAGTTGCAGTGTGGAATACAATAAATGCTTCATGTATTCGAAACCTTACGTTTATTATCGCTACAACCAAAGAAAGTAATTTTTCCTTGATGAAGTAAGCTAGGTGACAACGAAGTTTTTTCAGTTATCTGTAATTTTTGCTGCTGTTACTGTCATGTTAATGATGGCTGATTAATCAAACCATTTTTGTTTTCCGTTTAAATTGTTGTAGTGAGGTTTTACAAATAAAATGCGCTGCTAAAAATCGCAAGTTTCAATTATTTCCGAAGATAGAAAAAATGGTCTAATTATGGAAACGTTTAACTTTTAAAATTCTGTGTACAAAAGTTTGAAATTCTAGCGGTTATGATACCGCGTATATGAGTTGCTGGAATGCCAAGAGGATATTTTTAAACATATTCAAGAGTTGGCGAAGCTTTAGCAGGTGGATATAAATAACATTCTGAGAGGAAGATGACTTTGGAAACCTGCATAAGAGGTGTCCACATAAACGTAGGCACTTGGCCGCGTACGCCAGCGGACTCCTTTAAAATTAAACAGTGCATTTGATTGTTCTGATGTTTAGCAGAGTGTATAGAGCATTTAATTTAAGGCTTCCCAAGCATTTCATTTAACGAAAACATATGTTGCAACCATGGGCTCCTGTGTCGTTCTGGGTGGCTTATTTGGTTAGCCGTTGGCCTACTGTTACTAAGATCCTGAGTTCAGGAGTCCTTAAAAGTGACATCTCCCATGTCAGTAGATATTTTCTTCTTCTAATCCACATCCTCCAACGTTTTCATATCGGATGATGAATGAAATGGGTGAAATGATGCTCAAACGAGTCCAGGCTCCATGGAACCCCTTTATTCGTCTTTCAGGATAAGGAAAACCTCGGAAAAACCTTATTCAGGTAATTCACCCTGACCGAGATTTCAACTCTGAACCTCTTGAAACCATGTCAGTAGATTTACTGGTAAAAATTGCGGGACAAAATTCCGGCACACGGGGGTTATGATATAACCCTGTTTATCACAGTCTTTAACAAAGAAAATATTTTTATTGGCTCTGTTTTATGCATGTTATTTACTATGTAGGAATTGACAACGCATGTTGCTTACATTTCTAAAAGCTTTATATAATTTCAATTAATCAGGATTTTCAAAGCGCACGTGTTATAGGTAGCAGTGATGAGAGGGTAATCACTTTATTAATTACCTTGTCTTAATCTTAGATATCTACAGTTTCAGATATTTCAGGAAGTAATAATAGAAAAATAAACGCCTGAGTACTTCATTTATGTACTCGTATTTTTAAGGAAAAATGTAAACAATACTAAGTTTAATAGTTAAGTACATGAACATCTCGCCATAAATAGCCATAATACATATTTTAACAAGTATAAATACAGCAACACAGAATCCAATTTTGTTTGTATTTCTTATATTGTATAATAGCCTACCATTGCATCTTATATGCTTATTTTATTCTATATTTAAAAGATGTCAGGACTGTATTGCTGGCCAGTCCAATGTATACTGTTAGTGAATTTTATCAAATAAAATTTTAGTGTTAACCTTTTTGCATATTTTTTGGAAAACTATCTGTACCTTGTATCGCAAAGAGGCAATAAATATCAAATATACAGAAATCACTAAGTTTTTATTGTGATAGAGGTTTTTTAATTTACGAAATGGATGATAAATGAAAGTTATTCATTTACAGGATCACTGCAGACTAAAGTTTGATAACTAATAAACGAGAACATTTATTTAGCAAATTAACGCTTAAAATAATCTGAATACAGTGCTACGTTTTGATTACTAAAAATACTTGTATTTATAAAACACAAGATAAAAAGTAACATTGCGTTGGAAGTAGCAGTACGGCGTTGGTCATGTGCTCCTTCCTCTTCGCTGAAAATAGGGCTAAAGTATTAAAAATCATAAAAAAGGCATTTAAATGTTATTAAATGTACATATTTCAACTTCAGTTGCCTGCAATTTTTGTAGCCAAATAATTAAGCAATGCAAAATGTCCATTCAAGTGACTTTAAAAAAGTTCTCCGTCAACTCGTATCGGACGATCAATGAAATATAAATGATGCTCAAATGAGTCCAGGATTCACAGAACTTAGTTACCAGACATTCGTCTTTCAGGATAAGGGAAAACCCCGAAAAAATCATTCAGATAACTCACATTGACCAAGATTCGAGCTCTGGACCTCTTGAACGTGAGGGTAGACACGCTATAGAAGCGGACTACTTAAATGACTGTAAACCCAGCTTCCCGAGATATTTTTGTGCAAAAGAATAAGATTTGTACATGAAAGTGAACAAATCATTCAAGATAAACGGGAGGAATTGTTCAGTGGCCCAAGTGTAGAGGAGTGCAAGGTGAGCCCGCCTCGGTAGCGTGGTGGTAGCATGCCCGCCTCACGTTCAAGAGGTCCCGAGTTCGAATCTCGGTCAGGGTGAGTTGCTTGGATAAGGTTTTTTTTCCTGGAGTTTGCTCTTATCCTGAAAGACGAATGTCAAGTAACTCTAAGCTCTATGGACTCTGGGTTCATTTGAGCATCATATCACCCACTCCATTCATCGTCCGACATGATTTAACGTTGGAGGACGTAAATTGGGGGGAAAAAAAGTGAAGCAGCCTGCACATGTTTTAGGCGTTTTAAAACAGCTTTAAGGTCAGAAACCTTATATTTAGCTCGGTAATCTTAGGAAACTTTTTTTTCGAGTTTTAAATGTTTAAATTTCTCTACACTTGTTGGTTTAGATGTATCTGAAGGTAATTTACCATTTTTCTTTATAAATACCAACGTTAAAAATATTTTTAAACTATAAAATCAATGTTGTTTAAATGTTGAAGCTGGAAATTGAAGTCTACATTTAATATTTTCTCTCAAACTAATGATATATTAAACCTTCATCTTCATAGTTGATTCATATGGTATTAAAATCTCAATTATGAAGTACTGAATTGTGAGGCTTTGTGTGGAGCATCTTTAAAAATATTAAATTAATAATGTGTATTTGGGAAGCAATTTGAACAGATGCATGTGGATTGTATATGGACAACTTAAATGCTATTCTAGAACTTAAAATGGATCGAATTGAATTTATCTTAGAAATTTTGCAGACCGATAATACTATACAGTGAAATACACAAGTGGTAGAAAGTGGACAATGATGCTCAGTTGTTACTTTGACAAAGCAATGCCTTATTCACTTGGACCGTTGGTAGCACAAGATTCCAGGGCTGACACTGTTGGAGTAAAACTAAGCGTTACACGTATGCACATATGGCCTGTTCTCAAGACGGCTGTTAAGCCTACGATATATACACCAAAATATATTAAGACCAAAGGATTGTCGCATGTGCCGTGCCGCCTGAAAGATAAGTGACTTGATTTTCAGCCCGTACGACATGAAATGTCGCATCGCTCGTCACCCCCTATGAAATCGCATGCATAAATGGAGCCGTTCCACTTTGGAATGTCGCGTCGTATGGTATAAATACATCTCCCATGTAACTCAATGCTGTTTCAGTTCGCGTCGCACTTGTCGCACGACATAAAATCGGATGGGAACTAGGAAATACCGCATTATTAGCAAAAACGGTTATACGAGGGCTGTGAATGATCCTAAGTTTTTTACGGTCATAATTTTTCGCACTAAAATTCAATCTTATTATATTGTTAGCTTAATGTGAATCAAACAAGCCGTAGTAGTTTCAATGTTGGTACTCCTGGTTCCCGCCTATGAGAACCAGGCAAGTTCAGACATGTTCAGTATTTCCTACCGCTGCAATGGAGATAACACGCGAAAAACAATATGCGGCTTTGAAATTCTGCTTTCGTCTCAACAGATCTTCAGTTGAGGCCTATACAATGTTACAGGAGGCCTATGGGGAGTCTGTTCTTCCCTACAGCACAGCTCGAAGGTGGTTTAAAATGTTTAAAGAGGGGAGACAGTTTCAAGGGAAGTTTGACCCGGTGCTCCAGTTATTGCTCTTACGGAAGAAAACATCAATACTGCTGCTGCCATTGTGAGAGGATCGACGATTTACTTAAGATCACTTTCTGAAATACTGAACATTTCATTGGGTGCCACCCACACGTTGGTGACAGAAACATTAAACACGAGACATGTTCGTGCGTGATGGGTTCCAAGATTGTTGATTTCCGAACAAAAGGAAATTTGCATGCAAGTCTGCATGCAGTTAAAGTTGATCTTAGAGGAAGATCTGGAGTTTCTTTCAAACGTAATCACTGCTGATGAAACTTGGCTACATTATTTTGATCCTGAGAGCAAACAGCAAAGCTCAGTGTGAAAATCTCCTTCATCACCAACCCCCCGAAAAAGCAAAAGTGGTTGCTTCTGCTGGGAAAGTTATGGTCATCTCATTCTTTGATATTCATGGAATAGTTTATCAGCATGTTGTACCTGCACACACATCAGTAACTGGACAATACTAAAGGGATGTCCTGAAAACATAGCAAGTCCATATCAGGCGAAAAATACCACATTTCTGTGAAGCAGGCTGGATGCTGCACCACGATAATGCGCGGTGGCTTGTTGCCAATGTTGTTGCTGAATATCATGCAAAAATCAACGTGAAGTGCATCGCTCACCCTCCCTATAGTCCAGATTTAGCCCCATATGACTTTTATATTCCCTAACTTGAAGAAACGCGTTCGTGAGAGCATTATCCATCATCAGTAGCAGTAGTGAAGGCTGCGGAGGCGATTTTGAAGGTTCTCTCAAAAATGGTTTCTAGCATGTCTTTGAAGACTGGCAGAAACGCTGGGACAAGTGCATCGCATTCAGTGGAGACTATTTTGAGAAGGACCATCAAAATTATGAGGATGAGTAAAGGTACGTTGCCCCCCCCCCCCCCCAAAAAGTGACCATTCTTTATTGAACAGCCCTCGTAAGATTACTGATTTTAAAATTATAATTGGCATTTATAGGAAAACTACTTTAAATGTTTTTCTTGTAAAATAAAAAGCTCTCTTGTAAAAACTCTCTAGGTAGATATAAATGAAGGAGTATGACATGTTTGGGGGGAAAGGTTAACAGGTCATTTAAAATTCATTTTACCGAATCTTCAATCCTTGTTTTCTTCAAAGTCCTGTATGACATTTGGTCAACCTCCACCATGCCTAAAAAATATAAAATGTAAATTATTTGAGTCTGTTAAATGGGGTTTAAAGATATATTTTAATTCTGCAGATAAATGTGTACATCTGAATCCTTTATGGTATTTAGTTCAAGTCCTGTCAGAGAAATGAATAACTCTTAACGTTTATGGAATAGAAAACCAGAATAAATGTTTGAAAATAATTTCTTATGCTATGTTGAGATGTCAGTTGGGATGCTATGTGATACTGTTTAATCTTGTGTAAAAATGCCTAATTCTTGAATAGTTATAATGAAAGAAAAATATTTTAAATTATATAATAGGATATAATTATCTTTATGGGCTTCTACACCACTGCACCAATTTGGACCAAAATTGGCACAGATAACCTTTAGCATAAGGCAAAAATTACTGTTGGGCTTAGAAGTCCACTCCATTTCACAAACTTATTTAATTTTATTAAAGACCTCAATTTCTTCAGACCATTTATATATTTGTCAACAATAATTATTGTGCCATGAGAATAATTACTTATGTTTCCACAGCTTCACAAAATAACAAAGGAACAGCGAGTTCGTATAGCGTTCATTGATTTCCTATGTGATATGGATCGTGGAGTAATTACATAGGCTTTCTTTTATTTTGACTTTTTTATGTTGGTTACTAAGAATGAACATTGTTATATTGAAGTTACGGAGCTACGATTATTTTTTTCCATTAATATTTTCTCTATAAATAGCGACTAGGTAGCTCGAATGCGACAAGGTAGAAGTCGCTCGGCTGCATTAACGAGTATTACAAACTCTGGTACTTGTCGTCTGAGTCGTTTTAATAGAATTACCTAGTTTCAGTGGCGGCTGAAGCATGATTGCACTAATGCCAGCATTCTCTCTCTCTCTCTCTCTCTCTCTCTCTCTCTCTCTCTCTCTCTCTCTCTCTCTCTCTCTCTCTCTCTCTCTCTCTCTCTCTCTCTCTCTCTCTCTCTCTCTCTCTCTCTCTCTCTCTCTCTCTCTCCCTCTCTCGAAATGATTAACGTCCTTTAACAAGCGATATATCCGACTGTAAGTGAAAGAAATGTTTTAAATTATGCTTTTTTGTTTTGTTTTTAAGTTTACCTCCAACGTTAAGTCAGATTGATAGATGCAACTCGCCCTGATCGAGATTAGAACTCGTAATTTCTTGAAAGTGAGGCAGACATACTACCACCTAAGCTACGATGCGGCTTTATAGGCAGTATGTATATAATCAATAATAGTAATTCAACTAATAAGAAAAATCGACATCATTTTTCTTAAGATAAGTGAAGTTTTTTTTTTTACAAATAGTAATATTTGTATAATATCTATTGCTTCACTGTAACTAGCTTAATTTTCTACGTAGTAATTTGTTAGTTTATTATTATTATTTTTGTTAATTTACGTCCTCCAACGTTGTCATTTCGGACGATGAATGGAATGGGTGAAATGATGAATGGAATGGGTGAAATGATGCTCAAATGAGCCCGGGGTCCTTAGAGCCTAGAGTTACCCGACATTCATCTTTTAGGATAAGGGAAAACCCCGAAAAGACCCTTATCCAGGTGACTCACCCTGACCGAGATTCGAACTCGGAACCTCTTTAACGTGAGGCAGACATGCTACCATCTACGTTACCGAAGCGGGCATTAGTTAAAAGGCTATAAATAATATTTAAAGAAAATTGCTTAGTACTCATGCACTCAACATATTTTTTTTTTCTCTCCAGCAGAAGCAAACTTTTCGTTAAAAGGTTTCTGTAGGTAATATTACAAAACAAAGATTAATTTGAAGTATGAACAAGGGGAAACGAATGTGATAAACACGTTTCCCACTGATTAATAAGTGGCTTAGCTGTCATTTCTCAATATAGCATATAAGTTTTTGTGTAGGTACCATTGGTTCTACTGATTGGCATGTGCTGTCAACGATAGGCGTGCCAGATAGTAATCGGCACGGATTTCTCCTTTCCCTTCGCCGCACCGCTCCACGTTTAAATCCAGAGTAATTGTGGGGAATAATGCAATTTCGTGACCGATTCGAAATGGCACGGATCCACAGAATAGTATTCATCGTGTTTAAGCTGAGAACGTTCCGTGACTTCCTTCAGCTTCTGTGGTTTTCTGTTGATAGTAAACATAATAGTAGATAAGCTTGACCGCATTAAAAGTATACAAATAATTTAGAATCGTATTTCCGCCCCTATTTAAGGCAATGCTACCATAGTGCAAATACTGTATAGAATAGACTAAAGAGGGAATAGTATAAGCACTCTAGCGTTATTATTAGGCGACTAAAGTGCACCACATAAACAGACATAAATGACAATAAGCATGTCCAACGTCTAACGTGGAACTCAAACACGCTGAAATAGATGAGCTTTCCCTATCTGTTAGGAGGCCTTTGCTCCTCACGGAACATTTTACACTGTTTTCAGGGCACTACCCCTGGACTCGTCCCTGTCTTTGTAGTGTCCTAAGAGTTTTAGTTTAGTTAACTCCTTAAGTGTCTGGTATAATATTTTTCTAAATGCCGCCAAAGAAATGCTAGGCTATTGACTAAGTGCAACCTAAGTCTAAAAAATGTAGGAATAAATCGTCAGACCAAGGGCGACGCTATGTTTTTCAGCTAATAACATTGTAATATATTTCTTTTTTCAGCTTTAAGATATGTGAAAGTCATCTTGCCACATGTTAAAATAGTGAGCAAACGTGTATCTTGGATCAACATAAAGCATAAATTCGTCAATTATTGAAGCAACATTTTGAGATGAAGTTGTAATGCCAGATATGTGTTAGTATACTCATTCCCTTTTTTGGCGGGTGTCCTTTTTTTTTACTCGTTCCATTTATACCCCGCCTTTAACTACAATGGTCATATCGGCGGCGTTCTCCTTTGGAACATGTCGAAGGTGTTAACTCGCATTCGTTAGGTTTTAATCAATAGATCACACACACATTCATACTCTCATTCATACTTCCAGACTCTGGGGAAGATGGGGAATTATCTTGGTCGGAGAAAAATCCCCATTGCCGCCGCCGGGAATCGAACCCGGGACCCCTAGCACGGCAGGCAGGTGCTCTACCGACTGAGCTACGGGGCCAGCCTCCTCTTGTAAGTTGCTCCCCAGATTATTTCTCTCTTGAATCTGCACCTCTGAGTCGTCTTCTACGTTTCTTCTTGCACCAAACTTCATTGAAGTTAAATGTGTACCTGGATGAAATTGGGTGAAATGATGGCCAAAAGATTCCGGGCTCCTCAGAACTTAGGTTACCTGACATTCATAATCTCGGAACAAACGCAAACCCTGGAAGAATCTTATCCAGGCAGCTAACTTTGAGATTCGAATTTGAGTAAATCGCAAGGTGGGCATGTCGTACACAACACGGTGAACTCTTGCTTCCTTTCTACAAGGTAGTCTGTGTGAGACTAGTAGTACATAAATACTTATAAATATGCTAGTTCTAATTTCCAGTTTGCTTTTTAAAAAGCTCATCTCATTTCATTGAATGCGAAATTTGCATTCCTTTCGACATGAAATAAAAATATGCAACAAAAAAAGCTTAATGTAAAATACAGCAGTGAGCACAATGGTAATATAATAATAATAATAATAATAACAATAATAATAATAATAATAATAATAATAATAATAATAATAATAATAATAATAATAATAATAATAATAATAATAATAATAATAGTAATAATAGTAATAATAATAGTAATAATAGTAATAATAATAGTAATAATAATAGTAATAATAATAGTAATAATAATAGTAATAATAATAGTAATAATAATAGTAATAATAGTAATAATAATAGTAATAATAGTAATAATAATAGTAATAGTAATAATTGCATACTTTGCCAAGCATCTACAGCTGTACCCCATAGTGTTTTCAATCTCCTAATTAAGAACTCTTTTTGTCTCCGGATAGATCAATACATTCAGAAATGCAGGGAGGAGCAAAATATGTAGTACTGAAAGAACCGTGAATTGAAGCATGGCTGCATGTTGTTTATTTGAGGGAAAAAAAGGGCCTACACTGTACCATTTAATGAAAACAGGTTACTTTCTGAAAGGTGCACTTCATAAATGTTCTTTCTTACTCACTACTGACTCAGGAAGCTATCCATCACACTTGTCAACATGTCGCGCGGAATATCAGCAATTTCTTGATGAATGGGAACCTTTTAATTTCGCAGTTGTATCCTTGTGAATGAAACACTTCCTTGAGATACCCCCAGAGATAGAAATCTGGTACTGATAGGGAATCTGGACGTCCACTGAATGTCCCCAAAGCGAGAAATTAGTCCCTGGAAACAGCTGCCGTAATCTGGTAATGCTGATATTGGTTGTGTGGTTTCTAGTTGAAACCATATACTGTAAGATTCGGATACTAGAAAGTTAATCATTCGAAGATATTGTTTTGAGTAATAGTAATGGTTTTGCTCCGTGGATCCTGGAAAAAGTATAGGTCAATAATTTCACATTTCGCTCCACCGCACCGCACTAATATAAAATGATACTTTATTTTACACTTTTCAATGTTCCCCTCCAAGATTTGACATATTGCATAATTGCCTGTCTGTTAGGAACATGACGATGGCGATCCCCTAGACATAAATAGTGAACAGTGGAACAGTTTAAATTTGTGCAAAAGGCGCGAGGGACTATGATTAATTACTCTCACCTTTTGTGTCGATCTTGAAGAAATCTTGTTGGTTTGCCTCGGCGCTCTGGAGCAATGAGTCTTATCTCTGGCAGTAGTATCGGAGTGAGAATAATTTTTATGCTGTTATGGTAGAAAATAACTCTTTCTCTTCTTTAAAAATCTTGGAATTTATTCCACAAAAACCTTTAATATATCTTATCACAATGTTAAACTTTGTAGGTTATGTCCGTTTATAGAATGATTAATTTGATTCGTTGGAATTTAAGATTCTGCAGACTTGCAGATTGCCACCAAAGAAAGCACGTCTTTACACGTCGATGATCTTATGCAGAATGACGCCAAATTATCTACATATTCTGGAATCTCTGCTCACGAGATACCTAGAAAATCTAAATTACTTGTATCCTATTGGTCCACGTCACAACATTGCGTAAGTTGTCATTCTGTGGCCTAACTAGTTTTACATTCTATTTCATACAAATTGCATTTTATAGAACAATCCATAGTAAATTCCCAAATATATGAATAAAATGTGAAGTAACTGTTACAACAGTGATTACTAAAGTCCGTAGGAGTGTGCGTTTTTCCATAGGTATGCTGCACATGGACTATAACATTATCGGTCGCGCAAATAAACAACTGCAGGTAGGTAGGTAGGTAGGTAGGTAGGTAGGTAGGTAGGTAGGTAGGTAGGTATAGCCTGACCATGACAACCGCCACATTGCCAGAGGAAACTAGTCATGTTATACTACGCCTTGACCTCGCGTCGGCATACACTTGAAGGCAGTTCACTAGTTCGCAGAGTACTACTTTACGTTGTTTTCGACCTTAGCACATTTGATGGCCGAGCTGTATATCTGACGTCATTCATACCCTGTGTCCAGCTAACTTGTATCTCATGCAAGTGCACATCTCACCGGTCTTTAGTGATTACACTGGAATGTCAAGCAGGTTCTAAGACTTTGGCACATTGATCCAACGCAAAAAGTAGGTGTCGAAAATATTGTTTGACTTAACACTCCCTTTAATTGACCTGAAAGGAAAACTATATAACCATATAAACACTAAACACAGCGCATAATTCTCCTAAAGGGCATACGCGTATTTGACTGCTACCCAACTTGCTTATCTCATTCATTTTCTTTTCAAATGATTTTGTATTTGATCTATGTTTCAAGCGGCTACGAACTTTTCAGAGGTCTTTGGACTTAGAATGATGAACGGTTTTCTTAGAATTATGCACATTACAGTTATGTACAGTTTTGCATTTATGGTACCGCAGATAATTAAGAGGTTCCTCTCTAGTTAAAATGTAAAACATTCGTAGAAGATGTACCTAATTAAAATTTCCATTTGGGTGTTTTAAATGGTTTTGTATATGTGGAGATATGCATTTATCAAGTATTTAACATAGCGGGAGTTTTCTAAAAATTGTGATGCGGAGATATGAATAGCATTATACAAAATGAAGGCACAGTTTCATTCATAAGCTATGTTATACGTACAGTAAAAGCTTCATTTTGATTCACTAAAACGTTTAATTGAAAACTATATACAGAATTCACATTTTCCCTATATATAATTTTAGAGAATGAAATGAACGGTGTGGGTATTTGCAAAAGAGTATGTTTTAACATTTCTGATAGACATATTAACATTTAGTACGTAACAAGTTACCACTACCTACCTATAGTCCAGAATTTCTAATTGAAGTCCTGCACCAAAGCAGGCATGTAGAAAGAATCTTCAATGTCCTTGAAACGTTTAAAGAATGCCTTAAGTAGTGATGGGACAAAGCAGTATTTCTCGATACTGATTTTTAAGTACCGGTACTCGATACTCACTTTATAAAAATCCACACTAAGGCGGTAGGTTGTTCCTGGATTATTTTTAACACCACATTTCTGTACATAAACACAAGCAGCCAATTTATTTTTGCTCATTTTCAGATGTCGAGTGTCATTAATCAGAATTACTCACGGTTGTACATTGACAAAACAAACATTTGTAAAAATTAGTCTCACGGTATACCTGTAAGGTATAGTCAGGACCCGAGTTTGGCCCACGAAACATCAACGGATGGAAGGAGAGCAGTATTGCCTTGCGCTGTGTTACCTCACAATTAAAGTTCCGACTTCTTTCTTCTGTATTCACATACATGGTCACTTGAGTAGATAAATGAAATGGCTGCGAGTCAGGCTATTGCACAAACGTGATTTAGTGCTTCGGTTAAATCAGCTTATTCACAACTTATTTAACGCTGCATGTTCTCCTTATTGGTTTGCATGTTTACATTTAGACACAGGGGTTTGTAGAATGTTGCATTCATTCACTTACAGAAATGCAGTCAGGGTCTGTTAAGAACAATACTCCAACAACTTTTTGGGGCAGCACTTTTCCTAAGCACGTGCCAGAAATGCTTCAAAAATGAAGGGAGGCAGTTGTAACTTCTACTTTATTGATCTTTTTATTTATGGACGCTCTTTAACTGCTGTGGTTGAGCCCTTTTCTATTTTGGGGTGAAAGACCGTTTTATTTTCCTCAGATGCCCCTTTATCAGGCTTGAAGTTCTTTTACTTGCCGTAAATCTACAATATGGGATCTCCCTTCCGAAGAAAGCCGTGATAAGGATTTTTACGCCCGAAAATAGAATCGTCCTCTGCCCAGTTTGAACTCGTGACTTTCGGGGATCGAGTTTAGCAGTTACTCCTAGGCCACGGAGATGGTGAAGCGTCTGCTTGCTTTATATGGAAGTATTTACTTATTTTTTCAAGTGTTTCTTATGTTTTACAAATAACTTATGCGACACACATACTATATTAACTGCGACTTCTGTCCTTCGCATCCAAGAAAACCAACTTCAACTACGGTCGCACACCACGAAGCGGTGCCGCCAGGGATTGCTCACCTATTTAAAGAGATTTGTGGTTAGATACTTTCATTATGTTGTCTGTTTGGGTAATTATAACAAAAAAGATGTAATTTTTTCCTCCCTTACATCACCGTTCAGTGTTAGATGTTTCGGGTTCCACTAGTCCGGAAAGTCGGGGCGAGGGAATCCGAAGCACTGAGCCTATAGAGGAACCAGGGTTGAGGGGCCAGTCCAAGGCCTGGAATGAGAGTGAGAGAAGTGAATGATAGTATGAAGGTGAAATGAATGATAAGAAAGATGAATGATGGCGGGGGAAACTGGAGGTCCCGGCTCCAGCGCCATTGTCCGCCACAAAACTCACTTTGCAGTCGCCTGGGAGCAAACCCCGACCGCCTTGTTGAGTCGAGCGATCAAACCACTCGGTATTCTTGGTTTATGTACACGTTTCTTATATTTAAGTGTATAACCTTCAGATGTCCTTCATGAGAAAGGACCACACTGTCCTTGATAAGTCTCTCGATTAGTAATGATATTCTCTATTCAACAACACATTTTATTGTTGCTTATACACTTAAAGTGAAACTGTGTTAAATCGGAACACTGGAAATATTTTAAAATAGAATATATATAATATTTTAAAGTGTGCAAACAATTAAGGGTTTAAAATCTTATGTTGGGAGACATTGGACAAGTTGTTAAGGGTGTAGTCAACATGAGAGATAATTGCTGGAAATAATTATAAGATTATTTGACCAGTATAGGTAAATAAGTGCATTATTATTTACAGGAGCAGGCCCATGATGCAAAACAGCAGGCAGCATCCCCTGAGGATACAGAGGACCTCTCACCCTTACCGTCTGCAGTTCAGCAACCAGCAAGAAGACGAGGTGGAATATCAGCTGAACCAGTTTCTGAGGAAGATGCCACAAGCTACGTCAAAAAGGTGATGAATAAAATGTGTCTTCATAAGTTCTTATGGTTAATCACTACAGTTGTAGAACAAGAATTCTATAGAAAAATAATTAGGCCTTAAAATAATATATAGACCTTGTATGTGGGACGTATATGGGGATCAGTTATTTCGCGGATGCCCTTCTAACATCAAAAAGAGTTCTAATTAACATAGGTCTGAAAATAATTTTGTTACCGAGTTATGCGACAAAATAGCAGGTTGCAAAAATTATAAGTGTCTTCTTCTTACATTCGGTTCGTCTCCAAGCCTACGTTTCCTGCTATTGGTATCCTGTTGTAAAATCGTGACGTGTTACCTATGCGGTCAAGTCTATTGTATATACTCTTTTTCAGGGGGTCAATATACAGTATAGATATCATATAAACCAAAGACTTTAAATGTCGCAAGACAAATCCATTGGATTCAAACCACGAGATCTAGCAGACTATGCTTTCAATCCTTCTGGACCACTCCATCTATGCGGAAAGATATTCAAGAAGTTTCACACTGTCTTACAGAAATGAACTGGTGGTTCATCGGGTAAATATCACTTTCATTGGATCATGTTTAGAGATTTTATAATAGAAAGATGGAGCATAGGCGCTGCTACAGAAAATGGTGGCCATGCGTGATATAGGAAATTGTAAGAGAGGTGGTAAGAGCACGGTGTAGAAGGTGTTTGAAGCATGCTTTATATACAAATTTTAAGGCGTATAGCAGTGTGTGTGGTACACTAAAGTGATATGGAGTACATAACAGGCATAGGTGTTTAATGCACCTTGTTCACCCTTTGAACATAAGTGTGGGAGACGAAAAAGCGGTGCAATATCCATCAAATGGTAAAATAAGCACCGCTCCTCTACTACTGTTCGCTCTGAAGTAATGAGGAACGACTTAACTTGGCATTTCAGTGGTCTAGTGTTCAAGTTTGGGAATAGTCATTTCCTTTTTTCGGTTTGATAAGTTGACTCCGTGCCTTTTACGAGTCTATATTTCCTCGAGTTGACCAATCAGTGTAGTACTTTGATAGGTACTACAGCCAGATTGGAACATTCATTGCCACAGCTGGAATTTGAAGCACTGATTTCCCGGTTTCGTTCGGTTGCTCTTAACCATTGAGATTTACAAGTTGAAGTTTGTTTTAGCTACACTGGCTTACGTAGAAGGAACTGTGTTGGATACAAAGATTAACATCATGGATATCACGTTAATAGCACTAGTAGCACCAAAATAAAATAGTACATAGCTATATATAATATATATTAAACGCTTTTCTTAACGAAAATCCACAATGTGTGATACATTACAATAACAATATGTCTGTTAGACGCTCGGTTTTACCCTGTTCTTGTTTTGCATGGTTGGCAGGTCACCCAGGTCATACTTGTTTTAAATCTCTATTGCATCCGGATTTTGTTGATGCAATATGCGGAATAGTACTGTAAGACGCCCAAACGGTATTCGGCCTCGCAAAATTCTCACGCCACAAATGATATCTGAATTCCTTTCTGTAAAGTGGTTCTGTATTGGTTCTTGATCGCGTGGTAAACGCAGTGTGCCCTTAACGACCTCGCGCTTTTGGTTAGACTTTTCATCGACTCTTGGGCTTTTACTGGAACTATGCTCCGGTATGGTTCCCAGGTGAGTAGTGCTACAGATTGTGCTTTCGACTATAACGGTAAGGCTCAGAAGCATCACCTTCTGGCATTAGATAGGTTCTACCACCAATTTTATTTCTTACGTTTTATGTCCACATTAGTTCCTGCATGTATTATTTGCTTTGACTCTCTGAGCCCCAAACAGGCCGTGAAACAGTTTATCGGCTGTCCGCATTCATTATGAAAATTCAGATGCTTGCGTGTCGGTTGCAGATATCCGTTTTTAAATAGATATTAGACCATGTTGGCATTCCCGGCAATGAAGAGGCGGATGCAGCTTCCAAGTCCACATGTCGTTTGACTGTTTTCCACATGAGGATGTTCAGCGATATACCGTCGCTATCTGTTCTCAACTTGGCAGCACTCGTGAGAAACGTTAGCTGGTACTCAATTCCGGATAACAAGGACCACACACAAACATGGCTAACTTCTTACATGGACTCCTTACAGTTAGAGGTTATTCCAAGTCGCTTAACATTGGGTCTACACCTGCCACTTAAGGACATCTTTTGCATGGTAAACCGTCACCGTAATATCCGTCGTGCACCGTCGACTCTTGCTGTAACATATTCTCCTTGATTATCCAAGTTACGCTCGTTTACATGGCGCTCAATTTTGTGCTGTAGTTAAAACACTGCAGGCTTTTTTTAAGCAGGGGAAAACAACCAAAGCGTGCACACGGTGGCTGCTCCGTTGCCATCTGATGCGCCAGAGAGCGGAAAACGGGAGATGGAACGAGGAAAGTAACATTTGTCGTCTCACAAATTTACACAGCAAAGGATAATTATGATATCCCCATTCCAGTCTAAACTAAATTACAGCTATCCAAAATTTATTCTGGAAAACTCAAAATTATACTTATCTTCTTCCAAGTTTATTAACTAATCCACCAGCGGTGCACGTTGTCTGTGGCACCCGGTTCATCATTCCCTGAGGAGCAACAAGCTACCTCCCTTCTCTACACCCACTTAATTTACATCCATCATCCTGCAACTTCCACATCCCGCCACTACGTGGCAAAGCTCTTCCCAGAGCAGGTACACGATTTGACCACCCTTCGGGCTGTTCCAAAAAGCCTGCCAGCCTAGAATTGAATTATATATATATATATATATATATATATATATATATATATATATATATATATATATATTATAACATACTATAACATTGAATACTAACATGCTTATTTACTGAATATAATTTACCTGGATTTCTGAAAACGACTTAATGTAGAAGACTTGCTAGCTTAAATAAAATAAAGTTTACACCAATTTCTTTGCTGGAAGTTTTGCCGTGTTTCACAATACGCGACACACTATGCGCGGTCACATTGGACTCCCTGGTCGTGAGTTCTGGCTTTGTGAAAAATTGATCCGGTAACGCACTTCCTCAGATGACAATTCTTCAAAGAAACTGTACACTTTAAAAATGTTTCTGGCCAGGGACAGGAGTACTTTACTTTTAGTATTTGCGCCACTAGTACCAGGCTTTGAATGTGACATTGTTAAGAATTCAAAACTCTATGTTAACACGTGAATATTCTGCTTATCACAGTTACACAAAGCACCTTACGCTCAAATATGGGTTAGGGTCTGAACTGCAACGGAACTTAAAAAAATACGCGCGCGCGGTCCTTGACTGCAGTGATCCGTGGTGATTAATTTATGAGTAAATATATGCCTTTCCTAACCATACTTGGTAATGTCTTACTCAGTACTGCTTAATGAAAAGCAATAACGCACGGGCAAGAGTGGAAGTTGAAGCACATCAGAAGCATAAACACGGGAATCAGGTGTTGGTTCTCGAAGCGATAACTCGAGAACCATACGTCGTAGAAAAATGGCCTTTGTACAGGCTGCCGCAAATTGCTGCCGCGTATACCAAGGCGTATTACATTGTCGAATTTCCTGTAGTAGTTTTAGGCGCATGAAAAATATAAATCTTTGTTGCTCACGCTTGTGCCGTGCGTTCCGAACTAGGCAACACTGCACATAGGACAGTTGCTGTAGCCGAGCCCTCCCTAGTTGGCGCCCCATGTGCCTTCTAATACCGTACGCCTTACCTCTCTGTTATTACATCACAAATGTGGCAACATTGTTTAACTCAGTTTCTTCTGTTTCTTTTGTTTTGACTATTGCTAATTATCTCTTCGATAATTCTCCATTTCTCTTCATTTTCAAGCTTACGTTTTCCACAGTTACATGTTTCATGTTTTGCAATTTTTGGCACACCTCTTTTATCGTTCCTTTTTTTTTTTTTTTACATTTTAAAACTATTTTCGGGTGTATCTTTTTCCTCATAGTGTGAGCAGGTTTCACTATTAACTACTCTTATTTTTTTAAAAAAAAAAGCAAGTTTTAGAACTTCCATCCCCTCAAAAATGGGGTTAAATAAAATTTAACCTCATGATTCCTTTGTTTGCAATATTGGGTTCAAGCCAAGTGTGATTCGTCTTTTTAGTCTTAGATTTCACGTTTTAAGGTTTTTAGATGATCCAAATGACCCTAGTTGTCAGAGAGCGCTTAATTCTCTCACTCTCACGCTCTCATTCTACGAACAGTTTGCAGAGGTATGATTAAAAATAAATTGCCAATGTAACATGAGGTTTTTAGTATATTGGGCCAATCGACTTTGACTTAATTTTTATGATGGTTTTTGATTTAGACTACAGGATTTGTATAGTCTCGCTGTTCGAACGGTTACCATGGATTTATCTTTGGCAATAGATACCTCTCAGATAACGCAGTGATTACTCCACGTGGAGTTAACATATATCTGTCATTTATATGATTTCTTCGAATTCCATTGGCTGAAGTGATGCGTTCATTGGTGCTTACCACAAGAACTGGAGGCGCATCAGTATTGTTGCGCTGTTCCAACGGTTACCATGGATTTTTCTTTGGTAATAGATACCTCAATGATAACGCACATGGAGTGAACATATCTGTCATTTGTGATTCCTGTGAATTCCATTGGCTGAAGCATTGCGTTCATTGGTGCTTAGCACACAAATGAGGGGCGCGTTAGTTCCCCTCTCATTCTTACAAGAATAATCAGTGCATTATCTAAGAGGTTTGTATTAACAAAGATAAATCCATGGTAACTGTTCCACCAGTGCCACTATACCAGATTTGCCATCTCTTCAGATTACCGTCATGGTAGTAACTCACGAGTGAATAACCATAGCTGTGTTACACATACTCACCCGCATGAGATGTGAGGTAGCTATCAGAAGCACCAAAAAGAATACTGAGCGAAGGGGCTCAAAAATGAATGTCGCATTTGAGCAAGAGTTGGGTTATAAAAAAAATATGTGAATCAATCACTACCAAACTTAAATGCAATGGAGGTCTTTCCCAGTTGTTTAGTGATTTTACTGTGGAAGGTTTGTGTGCGTGCGTGTATCTGTGTTTTAATATAATTGAACATGCTCCATTGCAAAGTAATACATGTTTGAGTGTTCCTTTACTCTATTATTATTATTATTATTATTATTATTATTATTATTATTATTATTATTATTATTATTATTATTATTATTATTATTATTATTCTTATTATTATTCTTATTATTATTCTTATTATTATTATTGTTATTGTTATTGTTATTGTTATTGTTATTGTTATTGTTATTGTTATTGTTATTGTTATTGTTATTGTTATTGTTATTATCATTGTTATTATCATTGTTATTATCATTGTTATTATCATTGTTATTATTATTATTATTATTATTATTATTATTGTTATTATTATTAATGATTTAACATCAATACCTAATGCTGCTAGAATTTACATTGTCCTTTTATTACTAATGTCCTAAATATAAATCATTATTTTAATTACAAAGTTCCTATTCATGTAGAATAATTGAAAATATACATCTGCTATCTTTCTTATTGATGTGGAAGTCTTGAATGTTACTACTGTATTGTCCAACGCAAAGTCAGTCCCTGAGAGGAATGTGTCCCCCTTACACAGTGTAATAAGGATAACGAATGTGTGTGACAGAGAATGCATGCTACACAAGGAGAGAACCGTAAAAAAAGCATGTGCCCTATTCACTCAGTACACTAAACCCGAGGAGATTTATTCACAAAAGTAGAAGCTGTCAGACTTTTTCAGTGGTCTGTAACTGAACTGACATGGGGTGTCATAAACCTGTCAAGGGAGGGTATAGGAACCTTCTCCAACCCCCTGCGTCTTATTCTCCGGCGACTTTCTTAGCTGTGGTGAACTCTAGCTTATTTGTAACTTTATAAAGTGCGCGTGGTGTGGGGGATAAGGGGGAGTAGGGATGGGGTTGTGGGTGGGTCCGGGGTGTGGCTATGACTGTAATTGTGGCTGTGTGAAATGTATTTTAAGTTTAGTATTTTCAGTCATTTTTGACATTCATTATTATTTATTACATATTGCCAACATGTGTAAGATATAAAATGCAAATTATTGCTTAAAATGCACTATTTCTTGTTTGGTGCGCTGTGTATGGATCAATTCTTCTCATGCTTGTTCTGTTTTCAGGTGGTGCCAAAGGACTACAAAACTATGGCTGCATTGTCAAAAGCCATAGCAAAGAATGTACTCTTCTCACATTTGGATGAAAATGAACGCTCTGATATATTCGATGCCATGTTTCCAGTAAATTTTCTTCCAGGAGAAACAATTATTCAGCAAGGGGATGAAGGAGATAACTTCTATGTCATAGATCAAGGAGAAGTTGAGGTATATACGAATCAGCTTAAAATCTCTACTTTTCAACCTGAAATAATATATTGTTTAATGTTTTTGTGTGTGTTTTTATATGTAATTATGTGCCTTAAAATTAATTATAAGTTATACATCTGCATGCTATTTCAGAAATGTTCATGCTACAATTTGTTCACCAGATGAATAAAGTAGACACAAAAAAATCAACACTAAGCGGCCAGGTGCGTTCAGTGACGAAACACAGTTCTCTCTACCTTTTAAGGGGTTTTCACATTAAAAGGACATTTATTCAAAATAAATATAAATGACATGCAATATCCTAGTGACAAAATTAATTGCCACCTAAGTCTCTTCTCCATTCCTCTAATTTGAGTTGGAAATTGGTCTCTTCTAACCTCATCAACTCTGAATTTTTCTTTGCCTGTGCTGTAAGTGCTTGAAACTGACACATCGGTTAACTCAGGTTCTGACTATTTTTCGCAGAACTTTTAAACGTTCAATATGTAGTATCATCTTTTCACCACTTCATAACAGTTTTCTGCACTTATGTTTAACGACAGAAATGAAGTGAACGTTTAAACCTTAGTGGTTTTCTTTCTTGAGGGACTATTTTGTGCAGAGAGCAAAAGCATCAAGCAAACCATGAAGGAGCGCTGCAGTCCTAATGCACGTGGTTCTGTTTATGTCTACTTTGATATACATAGCATAAAAAAAAAGTGTTCACAGAAACATACCTTTATATATAATATGCAGCCTAACCTTTTCAGATCATTGGCAGAAACTATGGAAATGTTATCTAGCATAGTTATTGAAGTTTTAATCGTGGAATCATAAATAACATTGAACTAGACCAGTGTTTTGAAACCGGTGTGCCGTCACATTGTAAAAGCTGTAAGGCGAACTTTAACAATAATTGTAATCAATTAAGTAAATGTCTGTCTCAAGTAAGAAGGTACTTGTTTATGCTTTAATACATGCTTTTTTATAGAAATTAAATGTAATTGTTTACGCAGTATTGTTACAGTTTGCTTAAGTTATTTGTAGTATCACCTGTAGATTAGGCATTTTTGACAAACTGTATTGAAGCAATGAAAGTTATGCAAGGCCTTCAGCCAGTGGCGGCTCGTGAGCATTTTTCTTGGTGGTGGCAAATGTGAAGATGCGCGTAATGAAATTAAAGTGGGTTATACATTTTAAAATAGGTTACCTTTAATTGTATTGCCAAAAATACTGCAATAGCAGAAACCTGTCAAGACAACATACATTTTCTAAATGTCAAATAACTAATAAAAGATAAAAAGTTTTTTTCCGGGATTTTCCCTTATCCTGAAAGACGAATGTTGGGTAACTCTAAGCTCCATGGACCTCGGGTGCATTGAGCATCATTTCACCCATTTCATTCATCGTCCGATATGACTAAATGTTGGAGGACGTAAATTACAAAGAAAGAAAAAAAAAATTAGTTTTCTGATTCTTCAATTTTCAGTTCCAGTGAGTCACTTTCATCGCTGGTATCCACTGATTTGTTGAAGATAATTTCATCAATTGCATTTTCTATTACACCATCATTTCTCCAATTTTGTATTTCCACTTCTTGGACCTTCTTGCAATCCGTCACGCTTACGGAAGAGAATGCTTCTACAGCAAGTGTTTGCAGATTTGTGGCTGACATCACCAGTAACGTTGATTCCTCTGAAAACGTTGTTTTTGCCCATTGCATTAAGATCACAGTTATACAGAGGTGGATGAATAATAGTGTGTCCCCTTTAGAGAGCCATAACATCCATAACATAGGTTTGTTGTAAACTGGTTAGCTAATTAACCTCGAAATTTCTCAAAACGAAATGCGGCGCACGTGTAAAACCTTAGCATATTAGCCACTATAGATGTCAGAATGTATAGCACATTTCATGTCTCAAAGTTGTCATCTGTGTTTACGGAGTTAGACGAAACCTACAGTATGAGGACTTGAGCCCTAGCACTCAAGTTAATGTGCGCATAATAGTACCTCGACTGTTGAAACTGAAGTTGTTAGTGCAATTTGCAGTCTTTTTGGAAATGCGTTTTTCTAAAAAGGGTTGTATTAAAAAATTAAAGAGTTTTCTGCCTGAAGAGATATCTTTGAAAGTATCATTATGATAAATCACTCACAGTTCATTTTTTTAACTTTTCTTAGGAGGTAATGAGATTGTAATTTGATGCAAATTTTCTCACAGAGTCAGCAGAGAAATTTTATCTGAATGTAATACATTTCTTTAGATCAATAATTGCAAAAGTATTGAATATATGAGACTGTTGCAAGTGTCCTTTCATTTGGTTGACCACTGTGTCACACACTTCTTTGGCATCTGAATTCAGGTTCTTTAAAGAACCATAATTCAGTAGCTTTCTTGAAGGAGTGGCAAAGTTATCAATCCAGTATATTGTGACTTTGTGGGTTCGTGAAATGTAAAGTCCAATTTCACCACTCAAAAATGTTCTTTATTTCCACCGACTTACAGTTACACTCTTGCCAATTACACAGAATTACGTAATGCACACAATTACGATTCGCCAGTTCGTCCGTTACAATTTCACTTACACTAGTAATTACGGACAATGCTCCGATGCACGTACACAGTTACGTAAATTCTTCCGTCGCACAGTCTTCTCTTCCACTAACACGGCGCTACTTCACTAGCACGTCAGGCACTGACTGACTCCCCCTTGCACGACGTGTTGCTTATATAGGGTCCGCTTGCCGATCTAGAAGGTTCTCGATTAGATTGAATGTCCCGAGTTTCCAGAACCTAGGAGAAGGGTAAAGAGACGGCTCAGGGGCCCGACATCCCTCTCCTAACCATCCCTTCTTAACGCTATAAGACAAACGAGGGGGCGGGGCGAACGCCGAACCGTCTCCTGTCGCCCACTCTATAGGGTGTTCCGATGCTCACGTGACAATATTTATTGTTCTCACGAATTTCAGACATAGCTGATTCAAAATATTGCAACACATGGGATACTGTAACACTGTCAGTACTGTACATCTGAATAATGTCAGAATGTTGGCATGTTTCATAATGTCATAGAAAAAAATTTAAAGGAAACAAAAATTCTGGATTACTCAGAAAATTCTTAAAACCATCATCCCACTCGTCCACCTGCTCAATCTTCTCAACAAACTGTTGTAAATAAAGTTTTTTTTTTTTTCCCCCATGAACGTAGTTCACAATCCATGTAGTTCCACCTTGTGGAAGCAGCTGGAATGCATTTGTCACAAACTTGAACAAACATCAGTGCATTTTGGTTGACAAGAAAAATGTGAACCCATCAATGTTGCATAAAACAGCTTCATTGATTTTGTTTTTGGGACAAGCATTTCCTAGAACCAAATTTAATTGGTGAGCATAGCAGTGTACATATGTGGTGTATGGGAAAGAGTCCTGCAATAAAGTCAGGACACTTCCATGGCTACCGCTCATCACCACGGAACCATCGTATGCTTGAAGTATGAGATTTATTTCAACATTCATTTCACATGAATGTACTCTGTACAAACCAAAATGTATAAAACTGAATTGCATACAAGAATTTGAGAGAGGTTCCGCAAAATTTTATGCACTCATTCACTTGTCTCATGTTTTGCAATTTGTTCATTCACATGTTTCAGAACCTTACAACCTTACATCGTCCTTCACTACCAAATGACAAACAGTAAAATCAAAATATATTTTGTTTTTGCTCACTTGCAGTTAGCCATGATTTCTTACTAAACCAACTGTTAAAACAGTCCTGTTGTTTTGCCATCTTGTTGTGCAAATGTGAAATTATTTGGTTGATGTGCACCTAAACATTTAATTTCAAGTTTTTATTCTGTCTTTAATGCATTAAAGGGACTTCTGAATAACTAATTCATTATATTAAAATTAGGTAAGTGAGTCAACCTTGTATATACTTTTCTCCATTTACAAGTTTTTTATGAAGACTAGTTTCTGGGGACTTCTCCCCTATCGTCAGCTCTGTGGTAGACTGATGATGCATCCGGTGTCTGCATCTGGCTTGGTGTTGTGCTGCCATCTAAAGTCCTGGTAAGTTTGATGACATCATCTACCGCGGGAATTTCAAAATTCATCAAGAGGTCCTGTTTTTTCGTAATAAATATGTTTTCCCAAATCTGTAGTTCCAGAGGTTTCTTTGCCTGTTTGATCAGTTCTATTTCTTGTTTTATGTTGTGATTCTCAGACCAAAAGTGATGTGATACGGCCGACTTGTCCATTTGTTTGAATTTAATATTTCTGAAGTGTTCTTTCATTCTTGTTCCTAGATTCCTTTTGGTCTTACCAATGTATATCTTGTCACAATCCTGGCAACTCATTTGGTAAATGCCTGATAATTGAGTTTTCGGTGTGCTATTTTTTAGAGGGTGGTTTAGTAAGTTGCGGATGTTTTGTTTGTTTTGAGGGGCTAATTTTATGTTGAAGCTCTTAAATATCTTTTCAAATTTTTTGAAGTATTTTGGATGAAATGTAAATTTTCCATATCTGGTGTTTGGGTTTTCTAGTTTTGTTAACGTAGTAATGTCCTTTAAGTATTTGTTTCTTTTGTGTCTATAGATCAGTTTTTTGATGAAATTTGTGTTGTAGTTGTTCAGTTCGGCAACCTGGTGTATGTGAGCGTACTCCTGTTCATATTCTGTTTTTGTTAGCGGAATGTTGATTAATCTGTGAACTAAACTATGGAATACTGCATATTGATGTTGTACTGGGTTGAATGGGTTGCATTTAATGTAATTGTCAACATGTGTTGCTTTTCGGTATATTCCAAATTGTAATCCTGTTGGTGTTCTAATGATTTTCAAATCTAGAAAAGGTAGCCATTCATCCTGCTCTACTTCAATGGTGAAAACTATGGATTTTTCTTGTAGGTTTAACAACTTTATAGCATCCTCGGTTAGTCTTCTAGGGACTATCGCAAACACATCGTCGACATATCTATGCCAACATTTGAAAATATGTGGAAAGGCTTTAGTAATGTGTGTTTCCAAATTACTCATGAACAGATTAGCTAGTAATGGTGAAAGAGGGTTACCCATGGCCAAGCCTGCTGTTTGTTGGAAGATCTTGCTGGAGAACGTGAAGCTGTTTTGTTCAATACATAGGGTGGTTAATTTGATGTATTCCTCTATTTTATCATCTGCAATGTTGCTTTTGGATAACCAGCCTTTCATCAATTTTGGAATTTTTTCTACTGGTATGCTCGTGAATAGAGATCTGATATCAAAGGACACCATCACCTCTTCAGTTTTTATAATTGTGTTTTCAATTTTCTTTACTAAATCAAATGAATTGTTTATGCTTAGAGATTCAAACTTTTCAAACTTGTCAAATTCTTCCAACAACCATTTTGCCAGTTTGTTGTTGGAAGAATTTGACAAGTTTGAAAAGTTTGAATCTCTAAGCATAAACAATTCATTTGATTTAGTAAAGAAAATTGAAAACACAATTATAAAAACTGAAGAGGTGATGGTGTCCTTTGATATCAGATCTCTATTCACGAGCATACCAGTAGAAAAAATTCCAAAATTGATGAAAGGCTGGTTATCCAAAAGCAACATTGCAGATGATAAAATAGAGGAATACATCAAATTAACCACCCTATGTATTGAACAAAACAGCTTCACGTTCTCCAGCAAGATCTTCCAACAAACAGCAGGCTTGGCCATGAGTAACCCTCTTTCACCATTACTAGCTAATCTGTTCATGAGTAATTTGGAAACACACATTACTAAAGCCTTTCCACATATTTTCAAATGTTGGCATAGATATGTCGACGATGTGTTTGCGATAGTCCCTAGAAGACTAACCGAGGATGCTATAAAGTTGCTAAACCTACAAGAAAAATCCATAGTTTTCACCATTGAAGTAGAGCAGGATGAATGGCTACCTTTTCTAGATTTGAAAATCATTAAAACACCAACAGGATTACAATTTGGAATATACCGAAAAGCAACACATGTTGACAATTACATTAAATGCAACCCATTCAACCCAGTACAACATCAATATGCAGTATTCCATAGTTTAGTTCACAGATTAAACAACATTCCGCTAACAAAAACAGAATATGAACAGGAGTACGCTCACATACACCAGGTTGCCGAACTGAACAACTACAACACAAATTTCATCAAAAAACTGATCTATAGACACAAAAGAAACAAATACTTAAAGGACATTACTACGTTAAAAAAACTAGAAAACCCAAACACCAGATATGGAAAATTTACATTTCATCCAAAATACTTCAAAAAATTTGAAAAGATATTTAAGAGCTTCAACATAAAATTAGCCCCTCAAAACAAACACAACATCTGCAACTTACTAAACCACCCTCTAAAAAATAGCACACCGAAAACTCAATTATCAGGCATTTACCAAATGAGTTGCCAGGATTGTGACAAGATATACATTGGTAAGACCAAAAGGAATCTAGGAACAAGAATGAAAGAACACTTCAGAAATATTAAATTCAAACAAATGGACAAGTCGGCCGTATCACATCACTTTTGGTCTGAGAATCACAACATAAAACAAGAAATAGAACTGATCAAACAGGCAAAGAAACCTCTGGAACTACAGATTTGGGAAAACATATTTATTACGAAAAAACAGGACCTCTTGATGAATTTTGAAATTCCCGCGGTAGATGATGTCATCAAACTTACCAGGACTTTAGATGGCAGCACAACACCAAGCCAGATGCAGACACCGGATGCATCATCAGTCTACCACAGAGCTGACGATAGGGGAGAAGTCCCCAGAAACTAGTCTTCATAAAAAACTTGTAAGTGGAGAAAAGTATATACAAGGTTGACTCACTTGCCTAATTTTAGTAACAATGGCACTCCACTTTCTGAAATACTTCTTTTTATTCTATATAATTCATTATATTTTAAAATTACGCTACTTTGTCCATCACATAATTAAGATTCCAACAACAGTCACACGAACGCTAAAACTTCATGTAACGGGTTGCAACTAGCAGACCCCAAGCATTGCTCAGACCCCAAGCATTGCTGTGAGCAATGTTTGGAGAGGAGAACTGGCAAGCAAGGAAGGTACAGACATGCAACTGGCAAAGTGCGCAGAGGGGTGAGGAGTGACTGCGGGCCCAAGTCATCAAGCCCAATGTTCTGCTTCGCAAAGGAGACTGGCACAGTTATGTTCAACACTGCAGGTAGCAAGTTTCAGCAACCATTAAGAATCATGGTATAATAAATTGTTTGTAATGATTATTACAATGAATAAAATATAAAATTATTTTTTATTCAAATTAAAAAACCGGTGATATTGTTGAGACCTCTGGCCCTTAATAATGGTACACCCCTGCTTTCAACAATTCTTTAAGCAGCTCACACCAATCATACCATAGTTCACCTAAACTCTAAACTAGCGCTGCTAAACTCAAGCAAGAGAGGGGAAGGTGAAATCACATCCTTTCACCCACTGTGACAGAATGAAAGTTAAGAGTTCCAGTGTCTGTACTGTGATGTAATTCTTATGTGCGGGAAGTGAGAGGTGAATGCAAGCATCCACCTCTGATTAACAAAGAAAACTGTTAAAATATATACTTGAGTAGCAGTGTGATTAAATCAGTGTACAGCTACTTCAAAATTATCCTTTTTATATATTTAATTTTTTTGATTATCAGCATTTAAACTTCACTTTTTCATAATGTTTAATATTTGCTATCACTATTACATTGAGTATGCATTACTCTTCTGATATAATCCTGATTGTATGAAGTGTTGTTTTATAATTGCATGACAGAAATATATTTAAAAGTCCTGAATTGATGTCTTTGTTGAGTACTGAATATAGCTCTAAACTCTTACAAAAATTGTTATAGTCTATTACTGTTGCTCCATAACCAGCAAGACTTGTCTTTAGTTGTGAAATACTGTCAAACTTTTTATTTCCAGATCGGTAAAAAGTTATTCCACCCTGGTAGCCTGGAACCAAGTAATTCTGACCCTTTATTTACCTAGTTTCATATCAGGAATAAGATTGCTTAGTTCTACTTGAGAAACAAAATGTCTTTGTTCACTTTGTTGCATTGGTATCTGGGACGTTGGGGGTTCACTATTACCTACATCATAATTTGAACTTTGTCCATCATATTCTTCAACCCATGCTTTTGGAGGGTCAGGCAGCGGAAGATCTTCACTATGAGGAACTGGTTTTATTGCTGACGTAATACTAGGATATTTGAAACTCTGCTTATTTTTTCTAAAAACTACCTGTAATCTGTGTATTACAAAAATGTCATTTAAATGGTTAGATTGTTCTCTCCACACCATAGGCACTGCAAAAGCCAAGTTTTGCATTTACCACATAGCCGTTGATTAAGACCAGTTTTGCACAATATGCAGCAAACGTAGGGAGTAAAATCCTTATCTTGATCTCCTAGGGCACAACCAAAGTGTAATGAATATGCTGTTTTAGTAATACTTGTTATTTTTTTCACTGTGATTTAGGGATGAATTGTCCTTGCATCGTTAGTGGGATTGTTAGTAAATTTCTTATGCTTGCTCTTATCCATATGTAACCCTTCTTTAGCACCGCGAATTAACTACATTACCTTTTACCTTTCACAGTTTAGTATGAACTGAAATAAGAATCCAAATTCCAATACAAAACAACGCATGAAAAACAGGCTACCCAGTGGAGTACTCAGATAAACACATTGGTTTATTTACATACTGAATTAAAAATAGATGAAGAGGAGCATGATAAAGCAGCAATGGCTATGGAGCTTTGGGTCATTAATCGATAAATGCTGAAGATAAGAATCTTTTTTATTATAGAAAACAAAGTAAGACTTATTTAGGTCTTTATAAGTTATGAAGTTCTGTATCAGTAATTTTATGTCAACTTAATTTTAATTTCAATTGAGCACACCCATTTAAATATAATTTTTATATCAGACTCTAAAATTAAATTTACTGATAAAGTTTACTGATAAGTTTGGTGGAAAATGTTTCTGCTTATTTTGAATAATATGCATTTTCTTTACAGGAGTAAAAATATTATTTAATGATAAAATGGCTATTATTTTTAATTAAGTTAATGAGTGGTATCATACCCCGTTTCTGTAAGTTTTTATAAAAGAATAAATATCTCAAATGTTACATGATACAGCATTTTAAGAGGCAACTTTTGAATCAGCAAATCATTTTGCATAAGAATTGATCTATTTTGTTTCGGGTACAAAAACTGTGCTCTAGTGTAATTCCCCAAGGATAAGGATGTTAGATGAAAGTAATTGTAAATGAGCCTGCGTTTTGATTGGAAAAGGTTTAAATCATAATGACTCAGTGAGAGATAATTTTGTGGAGCACACATTACATGCATATAAATGTTGTCCAACAAAAGAATGAGTATATGATCTCTTAACACCCATGTACAATTACAATGAACTAAATGTCAACATTGAATTTTGCAATATCATGCATTTTTCACCAGAAGGTACATTTGTTTGGTCATACCTCTAAAATAGCATGTAGCACATAGATATGCGCAGTTGCATTCCATTAATCTAAACTGGACAGTGATTCATCAGCTTCCTGATGTCTTTGTGTCACTTGATTCATCATCACCCAGAGTTATCACATGTTTTTCCACCATGACATTGATAATAACCTCCCAAGTCCCAAATTTTTTTGTTCTCTAATTGTGTGTTGAACACAAGACCTCATTTTTCAGGGTGACAATGCAGAATGCCTAATCGACCAGCATACACTTATCCTGGAGTTTGAAGGGCGTGTTTTTTTCTTGCACTGTAACCCTTAACCATATAATCTCTTTCGGATTTAAGTAGCAGTGATAAGGTGGCATTCAAAAGAAAGTATGAGCCACAAGCTTTGTTAGCCATTCCGTCAACTACATATTTTTCATGCTCTTCAGTATGAGACTTTACCAATCCCAACAATTATGCCTTTAGCAAAACCTTGCTGAAAGCAATACATTGCTCTGTAATCACACATTCTCCATGGTATATATTCTAACCTTGTACTGTGATAGGGGTCATTGTTCACCACATGACACTGTTTGGGCATAATTAGGGAGAACCTTTTCCAACTAGGATTTAAAAATGTGCCATCATTTTTTTTGTGAAGTCTCTTTGTTTTGGAAGCAAACATAAGCTCACCATCCTCAACAAAATCATCTTAATTTCGTATATGCAGTCCTATTGGACACCTATCCCTCCCCTGAGGATTTTTAAGCTCTGTACTTAAGCTGCCTGAAATGCTTGTTTGATTTTATAATGGTATCAGTCCATTCTTTGACTGTTGTCTGTCCCTTGTGAACCTGGTTTTCGTACAAATAGCATGCCTTCTGGCAGTGGACTTCTCTTTATGCCCACTGTAAATGCTTTTATTTTAGCTATTACACCGATAAACTCAAGTAGTAATTTCACCATTTTATTTATGGTAATTTTGGATGCTTTTCACAAAACTTACATTCATTGTCTTTTTTGCCATTTTCATGTTTATGCCTCATAACATTAACTTGTTCAGCTTAATTGGATAAATGTAGTAAAGTGATGATTTAGTAACTATCGTCTGTCACAATAGTCAGACTTTTGAGGTTGAAAATGGAAGCAATAGCTTCCAAAACTAGTCTCTCAAAAAATGAAAATGTAAGTAATGGAGTGTTAAAAAACTGACTATAAATAGTTTTTTCTTCCAGTTGTTTGGTTATATTAATTTTCGAATTGTTTTTGCACCAATCCCTCTTAGTAACCATGCTGCAAGTGTCATATAAATTACTTTTGTTAGAAATTCAAAACTCCATGTTTTTATAATGTAGTTATGTTTGGTAATCAATATTTTGTTCTTTAGCAAAAACAAAGTAAGCTTTTAGAGCTTCAGTTATGGTATTTACCAAGGATCTAGCTAGAGAGTGAACGTCTCATACATCAATAAAGATGATGGACTGCGATCAAGTGTCTCACGGTTTTGATGATGGACATTGCTTTCCAGTGGACATGGTTTAATAAGATTCATAAACAAGCAGCTATAAATACTATCCAAGATTTGCTGCATGGTAAATATTTAAGTGCAGTTTCCTTCGTTAAAGAACACTGTCCATAAGTCACCAAATCAGATCTCCTTTATGAGAACATACATACAGTAAATTTAACAGTATTATTTAGGATAGTGATAAACATAGTCCAATGTAAATATTGTAGTACGTATGATGAAATGCAAGTATAAATTGTACAGTTAATAAACACAAGAGATACCAACACTTAAACAAGTTCTGTTATTTTACTGGTTAATGCACATTAGTATATGAAATGTAAGCTGCCATACTAATATTTGCATTTACAATTTAATTTAGATTATTCAAAACACTTTTTGTTCACTATTTTTTGAAAATAGACTTAACTCCAGCTAAATAAATTGGCATCGATACTGAAAATGTGATTTCCTTTAGGTATTCGTAAACAATGATATGGTGACTACAATTGGTGAAGGAGGAAGTTTCGGTGAACTGGCATTAATTTATGGAACACCAAGAGCAGCTACAGTTAAAGCCAAGACCGATGTCAAGCTTTGGGGCATAGATCGTGATTCATACAGGCGAATCCTCATGGGTTCAACCATTCGTAAACGCAAAATGTATGAGGAATTTCTTTCACGTGTATCTATACTTGGTAAGTACTCAAATTACAGAGTAATACATATTTGCTTTAATGTGAAGGCCTTATGCATTAACCCTTTCACCGATATGGACGTCATATGACGTCCAAGTTAAAGTGCCCCAAACCGATATGGACGTGTATAGACGTCCTGCGCATACATGCATTTAATGCTCATTTAACGCCAATTATTTTAATCTTGCTGTTTTACAATAAATTTAAATTAGTTCTATAAGGAATGTAAACGTATCCTTAAAGGTTTCTTTTTGAATTGTACACCTCCAAACCTGGATAAACACCCAAGGGCACATCTGCAGATTCACACCAAATAATATTGGTTTCCTTGTGAACTTCTTTTTCGCAACACACTACACATTTTCGAAATGGTTACAAGTTTTTTGGGTGTGGGTGGTATACTTTTAGGAAAGTGTTTCCTCTCAAGTATGAGGGATGATGTGGTGAATTTTGCTACCCCCTAGTATAAAGAGGCCTCGGAGTATTATAATACTCAATTAGGTTACGAGCTCTTTATACGCGCAAGTACAGGTAGATGAATGTCTTTTACAGCTCTGAAAATTACTAAACAACTGTGCATAGTTACATCCAGTGGTATAAAAATCCTTTTTTTTTTTTTTACCATTTAACTGTTTTCCGTAAAGAGGGATAGCTGGTAATAGCTGATCCGTATCACCCATATTTGACCCGCCATTTCCCCAAACAATGGAGTAGCTAACATGCCAGCTGTAGACCAGTACACGTCACTGCTACGTATGTCCTAAAGATCTCCTTCATAATCGTACAACAAATCTTCCAGATTTTCTACAGTAATATCAGAAGCCTGTACACATCATACCCAAGCTAATTTATTTGCTACATTACGGGGATAAGCCATGGTTAACATTGAAATTTAACAATTTCAAATGTACCATACATTTAGCTCTTGATAGCTACAAGTAATCACTCTGAACACAAACAGAGTATAAATATCTGAAATACAGAGCGAAAACTGCTGCATAAGGCTACTAGAAACCTTGGTTGAGAAACACTGTAATAACAGATGCTGACAGAGAGTTTTCATTCCAGTGTGTGAGCGTGTGACGCAACATATTCTCGTCATATTATCGCTTGGCATAGCATAAATAAACTAAACTTGAACCTGAGAAGTTTCTTGCGTAGCTATACATACATACTATGGCTCGTATACACACAAAACAAAATGATTCACATATTAGGCGCGTTCGGCACAAAGAATGGCTTTTGCTACAGTGAAACAAAGTAGTGAAATTTCAACAATTTATTAATGTAGTCTCTACTTTATTGTTACTGTAGATTTATACTGCCTTTAATGAGTTTTAAACCAGTTTTTGTTTCGTTTAAATAACTTAATAAATACGGAAGATACGGAATTGTATTTATGATGCATTTTTACAGCATTTAACAATTTAAATGTCCTGCTCTGTTTATTGGGTATCCGTTTCCGGCCCCTGAAGGGTTTAAATGGCCATCGGCGAAGCGGTTAAGCAATACTCTTCTGCATTCATTATAAACGAGAAGTAAATATTCATTTACAATTCCTTTCTTGGAAGTGTTGAAAACAGTGTTGTTATAATAAATTAAATTTAAAGGGAGTCAATTAATAACATTAAACAACACTTACTTTAAAATTTTTCCAGAACATGTTTCAGAGATTTTGCCTCCATCCTCAACCGGCCATCGACTGGTTCTCATTGGTGTAGTTGACGATATTTTGTCATAGGTCTCTAGGAACAAAGTATTCAATTTCGACATCCCCCAGAAAGATTTGTTCAGCAAGTTCCTTGAACTGCCACCAGAGGATACCTATGACAAAATTTCGTCAACTACACCAATGAGAACCAGTCGATGGTCGGTTGAGGATGGAGGCAAAGTCTCTGAAACATGTTCCGGAAAATTTTAAAAGAAAGTGTTGTTTAGTGTCATTAATCGACTCCCTTTAAATTGAATAAATATTCATATGTTGCATGAGTGTGATCGACTATTGGCCAAATGCAACTACTATTTGATGTATGCAGAAAAAGAAATGCAAGCTTTCATGTCACTTTAGTATACAGGGTGGGAGGTGAATAAGTGCAAATAATTTTATATATATGGTACAGAACAATGCATTCAACACATATGTGCATCTCGGTTTGTCCGCTTACTAATAGCAATGTCACAAATCATTCGCAAAGTTAAGGATACCATGTTTTTTTAATGGCCCTGCACACAGCACCTGTGTTGACATCACGCTCAAGGCTAGCTGTCATTCAAGTGATTTATATTGAAGGAATAAGAGTCGATATTCAGCAGCACACTGTTGTTTACAAAGTATACAGTATGAGTGGTTTTACATATGCTGAATTAGCAGATATTCATTTAATTTACGGCACTGCTGGGGAATCTGCCAATCCTGCGAGGCACTTGTATCGACAAAGATTTTCAAATTGTCTTCAATCGTTGGCACTTGTTGTAGCCATAAAGAAATTAAAATCATATGATGTATGCAGTGGCATTTTCATTTATTTTATTTAACTGTACAAAATGTAAACCTGCTTTATATTGTTTTAGTTTTTTGTTTTTTTTTCCTAGAGCATTTTTGTGTTATGGCTTAAATTTAATTTTTCACTGTTGCAAGTGTAATGTGAGGTTGTTTGAACTTTAAGGAACTGGAGAATAAATGCATGTCTATTGATATTAATGGTGTTGTGTTTAATGCAAATAAATTAAATTTAAATAAATCACTGTCGACCATGCCAACAGCAGAGCGAGGCTAGCAGTGTGGCTTCTTTTATGTAATCAGATCGCTCTTATAGGGAATATTAGCCATCCTAAAAACATCAACATTTCCCTCACGAGCATCATTATCAGAAGAAGTGGAAATTACAAGTTTGTCACAACATCCTGAAATGCTGATACAAATATTTGCACTTATTCACCTCGCGTCCTATATATTTCTATCTAAATATGATTTAAGTGTTACAGTGAAATATATTATCCTCCCTGATGTAATGTTTACCATATATCACCATTTGAAAAAAACAAACTGGAATTAACACTGAAGTAATGCAAGTATTAAAAATATGTAATTCGTAAACTGATACACACTGTAATTCACATGCCTTAATTTTCTTTTGATGCATTTTGCCTCCATTTGAGGGTATTATCAAGATGTCAGCTGGCTAGAATCTTGATGTTCCAGTGTTTGTAACATTGGGAACAGATTAAAAGAACATTTATGGACGTCAAGCAAAAAGAAACATAACTTCACAGTAGCAGCACATTTCTTGTATCATCACAACATAAAACAAAACACTCGACAACTAAAACCAATTCACATAAATCACGAATTGAACATCTGGGAAAAAAATTCTATAAAGAAATTCAGAAAACATTTAATGAATTTTGGCATTCCATTGGAAGAAAATATTTTGCTCAGCCGCATTGAATCGCCACCAGATGTCTTGTCTCTGGAGAACCATCATCAGCTGGAACACCAAAGTTCTAGCCAGTCAACAACTTCTTGTTAATATTTTCAAGCGGAGGCGAAACCCACTGAAAGAAAATTGCTTTATATTGATGACGAAAAGTCTTCATATTATTACATCATACTTTGTCCATATTTACCACAGTTTATGAAGCACATGTCTAGCATTCAGCTGTAATTATTATGAAAGCTTCCTCTGTATTCCTAAATTCCATAGATAACTTTAACAAATAATGAAAAGCAGTGATACCTTCAAATCATAGGAGTAAACTTTTTAACATTTTAGAAAAAACTCATTGGATTTAATAGCTTAAAGTATTGCGTGTCATATAAGCATTAATTATATTGAATAGAAACTAAGTCAAAATTTTGTCCGTTAAAGCTTTTGTACAATTCAAAGTTTGACCTTTGCTTACAGAAAGTCTTGACAAATGGGAGCGTCTGACAGTGGCTGATGCCTTGGAGCCTATTTCTTTTGAAGATGGAGAAACTATTGTGAGACAGGGAGAACCAGGTGATGATTTTTACATCATTGTAGAGGGAACAGCGTTAGTTCTACAATACAGAGCAGAAGGAGAAGAACCTATGGAAGTAGGTCGACTTGGCCCATCAGATTACTTTGGTACGTATATTTGCAGTATTCACTGGTTTTTAGCTCTCAAAATATCTGTTGCACAGATATAGGTAGCAAGTAACTAATAAAGTAGTTTAGAAAGCCTGTGTAAGAATGGAATCATTAAAAAATAAAAATTTTGTAGAAAATTTTTACCATGATGGCAATACAACAAACTTTTACTTTCCTGTGGGATCAAGTAATGTGGTCAGTAAAATTAGAAAACTTAGTTGATGCTTACTGTGCCTTTATCTTTGGTTGTCTTGCAGCAACAAGATTGTTCCTTTGATGTACCTTTCTCTGACAGATGAGGCTAAAAAAAATGCAAAATATTGTGATAGATCCAAATGTCAAACCTTCCACATTCACTCAAGGTATCCAGGTATCAGGTGAAATTCAGCCCTAAGATAAAATACTTACCTGACCTACTTACAGGAGAAGCCATGCATTGTCAATCTAATTGTTGATCATGTGGTCAGTACATGCACCTTGGGCCCAGTATAAGACTTTAATGTTACAACTTTGTCCGTGAAAATTCTCTCTGCCAGTTGATGTTTCCAATGTCCACGGCCCACTGTGTTGTGCAGTGAGAACCTCTTATCAAATAGCTGTGTAATTCCATAAACGAAACTCTTTATGGTGATTCCTTTAGGTCTGTAAAATACCTTCAATTCTTCTGCAGTTGAAAAGGACCTTTTCTAGTTCTGCTTGAAGACTTCCACTATCATCCCAAGTAATCTTTTATGACCGATTATGTGGTGCTTTTCTACTTGTTCCTGTTCCCTATATGAGCCCAACACCTCCCAGTTTGTTCTGGTACACCATGTCTACAAGCAGAGTCAGACTGCCCAAGTTCTGCTTAATCATAGCCAACACAGTATTATTATTTGTGGTCTAACAAAGCAGTCGTATTTCACTAAAATTAGGCAAATGAGTCAACCTTGTATATACTTTTCTCCACTTAAGAGTTTTTTGATGAAGACTAGTTTCTGGGAACCTCTTCCCTATCGTCAGTTCTGTGGTTGACTGATGATGCATCCGGTGTCTGCATCTGGCTTGGTGTCGTGCTGCCATCTAATGTCCGGGTAAGTTTGATGATGTCATCTACGGCGGGAATCTCAAAATTCATCAAGAGGTCCTGTTTCTTTGTAATAAATATGTTTTCCCAAATTTGTGGGTTTCTTTGCCTGTTTGATCAGTTATATTTCTAGTTTTATGTTGTGATTCTCAGACCAAAAGTGATGTGCTACGACCAACTTGTCCATGTGTTTGAATTTAATATTTCTGAAGTGTTCTTTCATTCTTGTTCCTAGATTCCTTTTGGTCTTACCAATGTATATCTTGCCACAATCCTGGCAGCTCATTTGGTAAATGCCTGATAAAGTTTTCAGTGTGCTATTTTTTAAAGGGTGGTTTAATAAGTTGCGGATGTTGTGTTTGTTCTGAGGGGTTAATTTTATGTTGAAGCTCTTAAATATCTTTTCAAATTTTTTGAAGTATTTTGGATGAAATGTAAATTTGCCATATTTGGTGTTTGGGCTTTCTAGTTTTTTTAACGTAGTAATGTCCTTTAAGTTTTTGTTTCTTTTGTGTCTGTACATCAATTTTTTGATGAAATTTGTGTTGTAGTTGTTCAATTCGGCAACCTGGTGTATGTGAGTGTACTCCTGTTCATATTCTGTTTTTGTTAGCGGAATGTAGATTAATCTGTGAACCAAACTATGGAATACTGCATATTGATGTTGTACTGGGTTGAATGGGTTACATTTAATGTAATTGTCAACATGTGTTGCTTTTCTGTATATTCCAAATTGTAAACCTGTTGGTGTTCTAATGATTTTTAAATCTAGAAAAGGTAGCCAATAATCCTGCTCTACTTCAATGGGAAAACTATGGATTTTTCTTGTAGGTTTAGCAACTTTATAGCATCCTCGGTTAGTCTTCTAGGAACTATAGCAAACACATCGTCGACATATCTATGCCAACATTTGAAAATATGTGGAAAGGCTTTAGTAATGCGGGTTTCAAAATTGCTCATGAACAGATCAGCTAGTAATGGTGAAAGAAGGTTACCCATGGCCAAGCCTGCTGTTTGTTGGAAGATTTTGCTGGAGAACGTGAAGCTGTTTTGTTCAATACTTAAGATGGTTAATTTGATGTATTCCTCTATTTTATCATCTGCAATGTTGCTTTTGGATAACCAGCCTTTCATCAATTTTAGAATTTTTTCTACTGGTATGCTCGTGAATAGAGATCTGATATCAAAGGACACTTTTTTTTTTTTTTTTTTTTTTTTGTTTGTTGGGAAAACAGTAATAAAGGTATAGGAAAAACCAACAACAGGGTATATTGGGTATCAGGGCAGGAAGAAGGATGGGGCATGGGAGGGATGTTGTCCTGAGGTGATTCTATTTATTGGGGCCTGTGGTGCTATTTTAGTTTGGACTGTTGAGGCGAAGTTGATGGCCGGTACCGCTGAAGCAACCCTGCTGTTCGTGGGTGGAAACTAGGGTTTGCGGAAATCCGCTTGTGGTGATCAGGTAGCAGCCATGATCCAGGGGACCCTGACTGCGACCTGTGAACTGTGGTGACTATTGAATTTTAACTTTGGCAAAATGTGCAACCATCAGGGCCGCAGCTGTCGGTGGTGCAACCGATGCCTTCAAGGGCTCGGTTTTGTGGAGGGTTGCGGCGAGGCAGGTCCTGTGGCGGCGTCCAATGGGCGCGAGAGTCTCTGCAAGGCTGGGCGTCTCGAGCGAGGGTTCTCCGGAGGTCATCAATGCTCTGCGTGATGTAGCCCTGGTGTGTGCGGAGGGCTTCCTCAAGCTTCCTGCTTAGCGCTCGGGTGTCGTTAATGTAGCCGACGATCTTCTCGAGCTTGGCCTTGCAGTAGTCTAAGGCCTCGGAGGTGGCACTGGCGTTTTCCTGAGTAGCGCTTTGCGGGGCTTGGGCGGCTTCTCTGACATCATCCAACATCTGACGCAGGGCTTCCTCCCATGTAGCTACCCGCGCAGTCAGCTTCTCGATGGATGCCTGCAGGTCTGTGAGCGTGGCGGTGACACCATCACCTCTTCAGTTTTTATAACTGTGTTTTCAATTTTATTTACCAAATCAAATGAATTCTTTATGCTTAGAGATTCAAATTTCTCAAACTTGTTAAATTCTTCCAACAACCATTTTGCCAGTTTGTAAGTCGGGGCATCTATATTGTCAATAATGGGTCGCATGCTGTTGTCTGTCTTGTGGATCTTAGGTAGGCAGTATAATTTTGGCAAATTAGGGTTGTTTACAATTATGCTGTTTTTCATCTTATCTGGCACTATGGTATTTTCTTTAATTGCTTTTTTGGTGGTTTCTATGTATTTCTTTAATGGGTTTTTTGTTAGGGTTGTATATTCTGGAATTTGTAGTAGATGTTCGACTCGCTGGTTGTAATCATTTCGGTCCATAATGACTACCGTTATTCCTTTGTCTGCTTTTAGATATAAAACTAGTTTTTGGTTCAATGTTCGAATAATTTGTTTATAGTTATTTTCCTGTCCGAATGTCATCCCCTTGAGAATTTCTAAGCATTTTGATTTTACTAGTGGTTTTTTCGCTACCATTTTCCAAAAAGATAAAGGTTATGGTGACGTCAGCGATGTGATCGTCTAAATTTCCCGAGTTGCCGACACAAGTTTTGAAACCTTTTGCCAACACATGTTGACAATTACATTAAATGTCACCCATTCAACCCAGTAAAACATCAATATGCAGTATTCCATAGTTTGGTTCACATATTAATCAACATTCCGCTAACAAAAACAGAATATGAACAGGAGTACTCACGGAAATTAATTGTTCTTTCACACTAGCCGTGTGTAGGATGCACTATGAAAGGGTAGAGCCAGAATGAAAAATTCAATGCCATAGCCGGGATTTGAACCACGGATCTTCTGGTTTCCGTCCAGCCGCTCTAACCATTTGAGCTACTATGGCCAACATGCCAACATGACATTAAATTCTCCAACTGACTCATGTTTCTCCCGGTAAACCACTAGGAGTTCTCATAAACGCATGAGACAACCACCTTAATGGCGACTTACTATGCTGTAAGTACATCATCTTCAGCACTCAGCCATAGCCCCATTTGTGTAATATTGCTTTAGGGAGCTCTAGTATCTTATTCAAACTTGTGCTTTTCATGATCCTCAGAAATCTTCAGCTGTAGAGGACTTAATCTGAAGTGGAACTTTATCATATTCTGTCTTTCAAGGGAGCGGCTGTTCTTTTTTTTTTTTTAACTAACTGTACAAAGTTTTTGAAAAATTTCCAGAGGCAAATTTTATTACAACTTCTTTATGCGTCTGACAACATGAAAATATTATGGATGAAAATAAATTGAAATGAATTTAAGTTCTGTAATTCATATCCCAGTCATGACATCTTTTTTTCTAGTGCTTCAGCTTAATGCAGTAAATGTTTCTTATATCGAGATTTTAACTGTATTGGAACACCACAGTGAAGCGAAATGTTTCTTAGTTGTTTAATTGCTTAGAACAACCAATGGAATCTGAAACGAAAGCATTGTCCATCATTACACGTCAGTGTATAAGCATAAAATGTGGTGTATTAATTCTTTAAATTATGATTATAAGCATTGTATAAAATATAGATGTTATTGAATGTATCTAACATTAGAATGATAAATGTTTTGGTCCTTAAATCATATAAATGCATAAATATCTTGCAGTCACAGTTTCTCACTTCTAACTTCAATTTAAGATACCTTTGCTTGACGAAAGAAAGAAAAGGAAAGGGATGAAAAGAGGACCTATTTATTGGAAATGTTGTTTCCAGATGAATCTTTAACTTGTCCATAAGTGATCTGCTTTCTTTTAGCACAAATACACATCATTCTGAAAATAATTAATTGCATCAAATTTCAGGAGAAATAGCCTTGCTGTTGGACAGGCCGAGAGCTGCAACAGTGGTAGCCAAGGGACCACTAAAATGTGTCAAATTGGATAGAGCAAGGTAAATATTTTCTGTATTTAATCAAACAATGTTTAATGTGGAACAAAGTCTCTTTTACAGACTGTAGGGAAATTGTTCACATGATTAGAATTAGTGTACCTGCTTCTGCCAGTTGATATACTTGCAGAGTTCCTCTAACTTCACTTTCTGCACCAAAACTTACTGGACAAGTTTCAGAGTCTGGTCTGCATCATCTGTCTTGTTTCACTGCCCTGCTTTCTCCTGTCACTTGTAGATGGTGTTCAGCTAGACATACTACAGGATGAGATCCTTCTCATACAGGGCATTAAAGTTCAATAATTTGTTTTTATTTTTGTTTATGAATAATTCTTTCCAGATAAAATCAATATTCCTTCCAGTAATATGTAGAAGTTTCCAGGCTTACTGACTGTGGTCTAGTCAGAAAAACTGAAGCTCCTGACATTTTGCTCGTACGTGCGTCGAGCATCCTCAGAGGACTCATGGCAAACTAGAGTGAAACTTCTACATATTACTGGATTGACGCCGGCCGTGGAAGCCTAAGTTGTTACATCAATATTCCTTTTCACTAAGAGTTAGAAGTTCTAACAAAAGCTTGAAAACTTGCATAACTTTATCCATAAACATGGACGAATAGTAGCAGATGTAGAGACTGCAATTTTTTGTTGTTATTATTATTATTGTTGTTATTGTTATTATTGTTATTATTGTTATTGTTATTATTGTTATTATTATTGTTATTATTATTATTGTTGTTATTATTGTTATTATTATTGTTATTATTATTGTTATTATTATTGTTATTATTGTTATTATTATTGTTATTATTATTATTATTATTATTATTATTATTATTATTATTATTATTATTATTATTATTATTATTATTATTATTATTATTATTATTATTATTATTATTATTAATCACAAACATTTACAAGCAAGCAAGATCTTCATAAGTAGAAGAGGGAAATGCAAACCATGGAAACACCCGCAGAAAGTATCAGAAGCCTCAGTATGAAAGAACTGTTATGCATGCTTGGAGGAATTTAATAACAGTGATGTCAAAATTAATTGAAAAAACTATTTGTAGTCCATTCTGTATGACACTTCATAACTTACATTTTTATATTATTAAGGGACTAGTTTTGGGATCCGTCGCTTCCATTTTCAACCTCTATCCAACTATCAACAGATGATAGTTGGATAGAGGTTGAAAATGAAAGTGACAGCTCCTGAAACTAGTCCCTCAGTAATATGAAAATGTAAGTGATGAAGTGTCGAAAAAACTGACTGCAAATAAGAATGGTTTTACACCCAGGTGGATAAGAAAAGCATGTTTGTGATAATGCATGAAAACTTTACAAGAAAATATGGAAACGATGCTGCATACCACCAAATTCAAACAGTTAGAAGCACATCCAATACAGAAATATACAAAAATACTTTATCCACTTTAAAAAGACCAAAGGCCTCTTAGGAAAATAGGAAAGTAAATTGTCAAACCAAGCAACTCAGCTACACCCAGGATGTACACTCCTCGCAAGATAAATAAGGTCACATACATCACAGGCATCTCTTTATTAAAATAATGTATTGCAGCCTTTAATAGTTATATCAAATGTCGTAACATATCAGACTACAATACAAGATTGGAATATTGGCAGACGAGACTGCAGGATGAGTCTGATAACCAGTCAAGTACTGTGATTTGATGTTATGATGGTTATAGGTATATCATATAATGTATTATCTACTTTGATAAAAATAATATTTTTTACTTAAATTTGTAAGATTATTATATATTGATTTTCTAGTCGATAAATGGATATAGAGGCCCATGTACAAAACCAGTCATTAGTGTAGGTATAAAACTGTGGTAAATAGGGGAACATATATACATTATTGCAAAAATGAGTGATTCTGATATTGATGTTGAATTTGCAGCAAATGCTGCTATTAATTTAATAATACCAGCTAAATCTCAAAATATGAACCTTAGTATAATTTGAACAACAGGAGGAATTCATTTGGCACATTGCAGAATGTTACAATAAATGTATACAAAAAAATATTGACTTTATACAAATATAAGCATTTGTAACAAAAACTTCACTTAACTTAAGAATATGATGATAATTCTTAATTCTTCTTATATTTGTATAATATTCATTGTTTCACTGTAGCTAGCTTCATTTTCTACGTAACATTGACTTCGTTTTATTTTGAAGTTTTAGTTGCGCATTTAAATGAAATTTTAACTTCACTTCACTATGTGGGGTAACTATTACTCCACTGAGTGCAGTAAAGTAGGCCATTATAATACTTATTTTGATTTTGTAATAGTTTTCCATTTTACACAATAAAAGTAAATGAAATCTGTTTGATACTTGGAGTTCAGTAAGAAAATATGAATTATTAATGACATAGGCCTATAAAATAAACAGTCGGATTAAGTACATTTGACTAAATATACTTCTGGTTACCATGCACTTTGAATGTGAACAGAGAATGAAATGCATATATTTTCACAATAAAAATTAAATTTGACTAGTAACTAGCACATTTGCCATTCTTTTGAATAAGTCGAGATGTTCTTGAAGGAATTGAATCAAATCAAGTTTTGAAGTATTTAACTGAATTTTATTCCAGGCTTGCAGTGCTTTCTAAAATTCTTCAGAAGTTGTAAACTCGAGAATTCTTATATACTTGACTGGAAAGCCATCTCTGAACACTTTTTACGGTGTTAAGTTCTGGTGAATTCGATGGCCATTCCAGAGCATTCACATGTTTTTTCTACCCTGTCTGGACAAGAAGTGCTGAATGATACTGACATTCAAGCTGGAAAATAAAATCCAGACTCCACTGACCTTGATAAATTGTTTTTCTTTTTCCATTTGTTCCATATATTTTTGAGAGTTCTGTGTGCCTTTTAAGAAAACTAAATAGCCCCATGAAATTGTTCTCCATGCCATTAGGAAAAATCAGTTCATTTTTCGCAAATTGTGAAAAGAATAAAAGAAGGTGAGAATAATAAGGCTAATTTTTTTTGGTCACTAAAAATAACTTTAAACCACTAGGTTTTCCAGGGCATTTTTTCTCAAGTAATTTGTCATTCATTTATATGGATTGGTTAAAAAGCCAGTTTTCATTTAATTTTTTGATATTTTAAGTATGGATATTGTTACTTTCTGTACTGTTCTATTGAGGCTTTATTTTAACATTACATTTTAATTTGCATAACTGTCAAAATTGAATTAGGTGTTTCTCATATCGCTCAACATTCACTTTTTGTAGGCAAATTTTGTTCTTCCTTTAAAGCTTCTCCAATAATTAGTAACGTTTTTCAAAAAAGTTCTTCATTACTTGATGTGACCATGCAATTCTTTTTGCAGTAGCTCTATTGGAATATCTTTCTTCATGAAAATTTTAATTTCCCCTCACTTTCACATACCCATGTTTAAGTTAAACAGATTTTTAAGGCTATTAAATTTCTTATATCGAGATTTAACTGTATTGGAACACCACAGTGAAGCGAAAAATTCTTAAATTTCTTATTTTAAATATAAGCAGCACATGTCAATGTCACATGCTTTTGTTTCTTAGATTGTACTGTAGCAAGTTACTAGTGGTCAGGTTCAAGCAGCATGCTCTTGACATGCATGAACTTGTCTTTGCATGTCTCCACGTAAACTAGTGCACAACAAATCTCTGCACCATATGACAAACATTTAATGTTATCATGATAAAATTATTCAGTAAATATTTCAGAAAATTAATAAAAATATACATTCTTATTCATGTGTGTTGGAGGAATTTAGTAACAGAGACGTTAAAATCGATCATAAAACTATTTGTAGTTGGTTTGATACTTGTCACTTTTCTTATATTATAACTATTTTCTTATATTATAATATAAGAAAAGTAAGTGACGAATGTCAATAAACTGACTACAAATAGTTTTAGTCTTATTCATGTTGCGAGGAGGTGTGATTACCAAAGATTCACAGACCAGCAGCAAAATATGCTCAATCATCAATTCCTTAGACCCACCTACATACGTCTGAAAAATTGGTTGCTCAAAAAATGTTAGATTCTCCACCGTCAATAAGTATGAGCAAAAGGAATGCCTATGACCTCTTTTCATTTATAAGATCAACCAATGATAACATGCACAAACCATGTGTAGACAAACTCTTAAAGGTGGTATCAAAACTGAAAAATTCAATGTCATAGATTCGCCTCGGTAGCGTAGATGGTAGCATGTCTGCCTCATGTTCAAGAGGTCCCGAGTTTGAATCTCGGTCAGGGTGAGTTACCTGGATAAGGTTTTTTCCAGGGTTTTCCCTTATTCTGAAAGACGAATGTCGGGTAACTCTAAGCTCCATGGCCCCGGATGCATTGAGGATCATTTCACCCATTTCATTCACCGTCCAATATGACTAAATGTTGGAGGACGTAAATTTAAAAAAGAAAATGCCATTGCCTAGATTTCAATCACAGCTCTACATGAGGAAGTACTAACCACTGATCTATCATGGCATTGTACATGTTGCACTGTCATAATGCCATGACACCTCAATCATTTATCACTGGTGAACCTTATAAAGGAAACTAACCTTATAACCTTAGAAGCCCAGGATGTAAGTACTTACGATTTGTAAGTCACTATTGAGATTTCCTCATATCTACTGAAAATATGCATGTCAGTTGGAGAATTTAATGTTGTACCAACATGTTGCATTGGTAACTCAGAGCAGACATGTATAGAGTGGAAGATCCATAATTCAAATCCTAGCAATGGTATAGAATTTTTCAGTTCTTTTAGTGTCTTCCTTGCCTATGACCTTAGAGAAAATTAAAAATATAGAAATAAGCAAAATTATTTGCTTGTTTGGACATCTATTTAATGTACCCCAGTATTTTAAAAGATATGCTAAAAGAATATTGAAAAAATAGCTATGATCCATACACATAATAAAGAAGCAATTGAGTAATAGTGTATTCTGACCAAACAGAGCATCAATCAAAATAACTTAATATTCAAGAACAAACTTTATTCCCATATGAATGATATCACAGTGGGTGATCTATTTCCCCATTTCTGGCAAACTTGCATATATATCCAACAAACTCACTTTGCAACAGAAGTTTTTCTGTATTGCTCGACAGAGCATTTAGTCATATTGACCTTCAGGTGACCAGCGCTGTGATCGTTCCTTATCGGGTCTTATCTGGGCGATTAGAAGAGTGAAATATTAGTAAGTTGACTTACAGCAAGTTCCAGAGCACAAATAGAGCGATTGAATGCTGCATGTGTCTATATGTTTTCTCACACCTGCCAATGTCCAGAAGACATGATTATATCTGAACAGAGTATACATGCACTGGACTCACCATGTATGTGCGATAAGCTGAGGTAAACAACTCTGTATTGCAAATTGTTTTCCAAAACGCCTTTTCACTTTGCCATGTAGTACATATATAAATTCAGGTTGAAATAGCTTTGTTGTGTTTTCCCCAAACAAGGATTTCAAAATGTCCAAATGACATATGATATTCTTAAGTTTCTTGCAACAGCATAGAGTGCAGAAATTTTTTACCTCTGTTGCATATTTTTTACACTTGAGAACTTAGCTTAAATTTTTATGAATCAGCTTTTACGTTCTTGCTTGTTACGCAGAATCCGTTCATATGTAGACATGTTCAGTAGTCAGAACGGACAAGCTATTGAAGATTGTCTCAAGTGTTTAAAAATATATGAATGGGGTTATGAGGTTTGTGAAGCATTATTATTATAATAATTATAGTTATACAGTAAAACCTGGCTTTAGTGGAATCAAACGGGACTCTCAAATTTCCGTTAAATTTCTGCTTAACGAAGGGGTTTTTCCATTACACCTACATAAAACCACATAGGATAACAGTCAATCTTTCCTTGAACAATTTTTCTCCCAAACATTTCTCACCTTTTAAACTTGCTGACTTATTCCGTAAAATGCAAAAGAATAATCCCGTCTCAATCACCGTTTACTATGTTTTCCAGTTTATATCCTTGCAAGTAATTTAGCAATCTAATCAGCAATGATTTCAGTGTTAACGTCATTCAATTCACCAAAAAGTTTGCTAAAATGTATCTGATGTCCTTGGTGGAAACTTTCCAACCATCCATTAGATTGCCCAGTCTTTCAGCTACCTTTTTAGCATATTTCTGTAACATACACCCTGATATGTGGTGATTTTTTGCCCTAACACTAACGGAACACCCCCACACTATTTCATTAATGTCCTGGTTTTCAGTTTTCATGAGTTGTCTTTTTATTTTCCCATTAGCTTAATTTTCCTACCACTTCATATTTTCCATTTTCTTCTTTAGAATATCAAACTTGAGTTTTGCCTACATTGAACACATTCATAATCTGCTTTACACTCTTTCACTAGCATAAATCACTTTCACTCATGTGTAAGATATAGTACAATTCTTGTTTTTGAAGCCATGGTGACTATAGGAAATAAACCACTACCTTTGTTTATGTTTAGAGATGTAATGTTATTCTGCATGTTATGCTTAACTATGCAGTGGAGTATGATTCTGATAGCTTTCTCAGCATTCATACCATCATTAGCACCCTCCCCCCCCCTCCTCCTATGTAGGACAGATACCAGCTGTATGGTTATATTTCAACTGAATCATTTAGTTAGAGCAGATAGTCCACATTTTCACCAGGTGCCTGAAAATTTTCTGAACTCTGCATTCTGGAACTGGAAATTTTCTGCTAAAATGCATACTTTGATATCCGTTGTCCATGGAAGACACTGTCCATTTAATAAGGGGAATTTAGCATGTTTTTCATCCCTAAATTTATGGGACCTGAAATATTTCCATTAAACACAGATTTCTGCTTAACCAGGAGTCCGTTGAAGGCAGGTTTTACTGTGTTATTTGAAAACCATGTTTCTGGAAATCTTTATATCAAGCTTTTCTTTAAGTATAATACATCCTCTACTTACTATAGGTCGATTAAATAGATATGAATGAATATTTTCCAACATTGCTTGTATAAACTTACATTTTTAAAGGAGCAGTTAATTAAAATGGCCCTTTTTTTTTTCAGGTTTGAACGAGTGTTGGGATTGTGTGCAGATATTTTGAAGAGGAACATCACACAGTATAATAGCTTTGTTTCACTCTCTGTGTAACATCAATGATAATGCTACAATGAACAAACCTCATGCAAAGAAAATATAACTTACTTCAGAACAAGCTATGAGGAGTTAATCTTCCTAAAGCTTTCCTGAAATATGAAATTTGAGTATTATTCTCATTTGAACATTTAGATTGCTGTTGCTGTGTGAATTTTTATATGAAGGGTATAATAGCATAAACACTGTCAACTTCTATGTAACACAAACCCTCCCAAGGTTTCATTCTGAGCAAACAATTATGTATAGTTTACGTGGAATACTGCAGTAAATCAGAGCATTAACAAGCTGACATCTAAACAAACTTCATGCAGATGTTATTATCTGAACATTGTATTTTTTAAATCGTGAAGCGCTCAACTAGTATGTGTAGTACATGGTGGTGTAGTTTTACAATAAGCTTTGATGCACTTATTTTAGTTTTGGAAAATATTAACTGTGAAACTGTTTAATATTTTTATTAATGCATAATAGTGCACTTGCAAATTGGTAGATGTCAGGGCTGGCCTTAGCTGATGTGAGGCCAGGTGCAGACTTTTACCGCAGCTCCTACAATTATCGATGTATCAAAACACTATCTTTCTGATGTGGTACGTGAAGAATTCAGGAAGTCTTGATGGATAAGCTAATTAATAAATGTTAATAATGAAAACAAATCACTTAACATTGGGGTTTCTTCAAATTTTATTACAATTCAAAATGATAGAATTCAGTTGTTGGATACAGTCTTATTAAAATATTCATCCTTACCATGTTATTTATTTTTAGATTTAAGAAATTGAAAATGTGTAAGCACTCTTAATTTTTGAAGAAAATCCAAAAAGTTTACAACAAAAACAAAAGGCTTTTCCATAGAATTTTAAATACATGAACTATTTTCGATACCTTTTCACTCCAATGGGTAAATTTTTTATGTAATAATGAGATGAAACTTTTCTTTTGTTCTCATGTAAAGAATAATAAAATTTGTAACTTAATCAGAGCCTTTTTACACAATTTTGTCAATGATGGGGATGTCCATGTATTGGGCCATGTGCCTGATCTGTGGCATATTTCACTGTCACTACGCTTAGATCTACCTGGACAATCAGGTAGGAGACAGTCCAATACTTATTTTATTATTTATTTAAACCACTGTATGAGAAGTCACTACTGTTATGGCTGTCACTATTTAAGCATATATCATTCTCATTTTTTGAAAATTTAGGTTGAACAAACTTTTCAAAGGCACATTTTTGTATGTTCAAAAACTGTTCATCAACCGTTTTTGTGTCTTTTTTGAGTACCAGATCTCGGTGCTTTTAACTTTACAGTGTAACAAAATAGTTTTGAATGTAATATAGAACAAGCACACAATAGATGAGTCACTCTAAAACCAAAAAACTTTAAACCACACTATACATTTAAGCTGAAAGCAGTTCCATTAAAAATGCAACAAACAATTACCACCTTCTCCAATAGTACATTACTGCAGCTACTTTATTGCACTATCTACCTAGTTATTAAAATTAAATGTTCAAGTACATTACAGTGTTAAGTTCTTTCCATAATAGCTCAGTTCATTTTTTCCATTTCATTTGTAAAACAATATGTAGCCTTCCCCATTCTTTTTAATTTTTTGCACAGGAACCTTATAAGTGTGGGGCCAGGTGCGGCCACACCAGTTACATCTGCCTATGGCTGGCCCTGGTAGATGTGACATCCATAATGTTGCAGACTTGTACCTCTGCTTATTTTAATTGCTCATTTCTGATTAAAGAAGAGAAACCTTATAATTTCTTTTAATATAGAACATATATTCCATTTCTGTATAATAATGTAGTTGATTGGAACCAAAATATAAGTATGTTATACTGTAAATACAGAGTATATGTTTTGTGACTTGATAGCTGGTTCTCGGGTTTGTTTTTCCATGTTAATACTACTATAAATAACCTGTCATTTACTGGTCTTGGCATGTCAAGAGCCCTCGTAAATTAGCTATATTAATATTTGAATCTGTTGCATGCTTTGGAAAAGTGCCATTATTAAATTTGGTACTGTGTTTTAAAATAAGTAATGAGCTAATATTATTTCCACAAAAATAACAAACCCTAAACCAGCCACCAAGCCTTTAGTTTACCTTGATCTGTAAATATATAGTCGGCACATTTAATAATTGTAACATTTCTGGGTTTGCTTCAGCTTTATACAAATGCTGAAATCTGTAAGCATTTAGGCAGTTTAATATTTTGTTCTGTAGAAACTTGTCTTATATCTTATGTACCACTGTTAAATATAATTTGAAAAAAAAAAAAAAAAAATATAGAAATTAAAAAAAAGTAGGAGTACTGCTGGTGCTCCTCGTCTTCCCATTAATGCTTTTAATTTTGAAAGGAGAATTGAACACGTATACCAAAACTAGGGATTTTTTATCAAGAAAATGTGTTCATGTTTGACAGATTTGGAAATAAAATGTGAAGAATGTCATAAGAGCTAAAACTTGAAAGTTGAGTTAAAGTACTTTTTGGAATGTTAACAAAATGAAAGGAAAGGAAAATTGAAGGTTAATATTATTTAATGCCAGCATTATAAAACAAACCATTGCCTACTGATAGCTTGTTACAAAGTAACAAAATAATTATGTTGAAATAAAAATTATCAGTTTTCTTCAAACAGTTTTACTCAATCTTTGCTACTACTAAATAACATATTGATCTACAGTTTTATATTTCAGGTTTACTTTTTCCCGCTTTTCTCTGTAGCATTTAGAGATTATTGAAATACCAATGTGTATAATCGTCATAATAATATTGTGACTTTGTGGGTTCGTAGAATTAAAAGTCCAATTTGCAGAAATTCAAAATGTTGTTTTCTTCCGTAGAAATACACTGTTCAATTCTCACATAACAGCATTACGTCACATACACGATCAGTCTACCAAGGTCGATGACCACACAAACCGCGTTCTGATTACATCTGTTTACAACACTCCTGTTACAACAGCTGTTTACGACTGCCCTTGGTGAGTCGTTGCTTCTTGAAATACCTCATTGATAAATTCGAGAGATTTCTGGAACAAACAAGAAATCAAATTATTAATTTATAGATGAGTCGTATTTATTACACATCTGCTTCACTTACGTACCTATTTTGAGGACATGTTTCGCAAATCATCGTTTGCATCTTTGGCTCTTATGCGAGTAAAGCTTGATCCAGTGGTGTGGGTAATTCTGGAGTTGCTGCTGCCATCTGTGGATTTAGTGATGAACTTAAATGTGGGATTCTCTTCTAGCGGGATTTCAAAGTTCATTAGTTGGTTTTTATGTTTTTCTATGTATATTCTCTCCCATATGACGAGTTCACTATGTTTTTGTACGTATTTTAGTAATTCGGTGCTATCTTCAATTTCATGATTTTCAGACCAGAAATGAGCTGCTATTGCGGACTTATCAATATTCTTGTATCTTAAGTGCCTGAAGTGTTCTTACTTTCTAGTGTCTATGTTTCTTTTTGTCCTCCCTATGTACATTTTTTCACAGTCTTTACACTTATCTTGTAAATGCCTGACTTTTCCTCTGATTTTATCTTATCAGTATTATTACTGTTAAGTGGGTTTTTAATGTTGTAATTGTTTTTTGGTGCCGATGTTATATTGTATTTCTTGAATAATTTTTGGAACTTTTTTGTGGCCCATGGGTGGTAAGTAAATTTAGCAAATCTAATTAACTTTAAAGAGAGTCGATTAAAGACACTAGACAACACTTACTTTTAAATTTTTCCGGAACATGTTTCAGAGGCTTTGACTCTATCATCGGCCGGCTCTCGAAGTCGAGAGCCGGCCGATGATAGAGTCAAAGCCTCTGAAACATGTTCCGGAAAAATTTAAAAGTAAGTGTTGTCTAGTGTCTTTAATCGACTCTCTTTAAAGTTAATTTATCATAACAACACTGTTTTCAACACTTCCAAGAAAGGAATTAGCAAATCTAATTTCCAAGTTTTATTGGTGTGAGAGCTGTGATCTGTTTTAATCTCTTTTGAAGTATGAATGATTTTAGTTTTTTATCTACAAGGTATTTTCCATATCCATTTTTAATTGCAGTTTTTAAAATTTGATGGTATTCTTTTTGATATTCTTGCTGGCTGAGGGGTAGATTTACTAAACTGTGTGTGAGACTGTTGATGGTGGCATGTTTGTGTGGAATTGTGTTGAAACTATTTGCTTTGATGTAATTATCTGTGTGTGTTGCTTTTCTATGGATACCAAATTCTAGTTTTTCATTGCTTTTTGTGATTTTAAGGTCCAAAAAAGGTAGAGTACAGTCCTCTTCAGTTTCTACTGTGAATTGTATGCTCGGCTCTTGCAAGTTGAGTAGTTTCAAAGCATCATCTATTTGTTTGTAGGGCACTATTGCAAAGATGTTGTCTACGTATCTGTACCATGTTTTAAAAAATATGAGGGAAGGCTTTAGTTAAGTGTTAAATTCATGTATAAATTGGCCAAAATTGGTGATAGGGGGCTTCCCATAGCTAGTTCTGAAATTTGTTTGTAATATTTTCCATTGAAAACAAAATAATTTTGATGTATACATGTTTCAGTCATTGCCAAATATTCTTCTATTGCATTAGCATCTAGGTTAATAGAATTTAGCCATTTCTTCAGTTGAATCAAAAGTTTGTCTAATGGAATGCTAGGGAAGAGGGAGCGGACATCAAAGGATACTAAAGCGTCATGGCGGTTTAGTTTAAGATTTTGAATTTTTCCTACTAGGTCTAAAGAGTTTTTTATGCTCAGAGTATGGAATTGTGGAAAGGACTGAAAGTTTTTGGACAGCCATTTTGCCAGAAGGTAAATAGGAGTGTTGACATTATTTACAATGGGTATGTTGGGTTTGTGTATTTTAGGCAAAGATAATTAAATCTTTAAGAAATAAGGATGTAATCTTCTCAAGGGCTGATAAAGGGAACAAAATAGTAATTTTAGACACAGATACATACAAAGAAAAAATGTTAAGAGTTATTACAACAAAAAGAATTCCAAGAAATATGTTCTAATCCACTCAACCAATGCATAAAAGATGTACAAAAAACCATCATTTATAGTAAAATTTTAACAACTGCAGAACAAAAAACTATCAAACCGGACAACCCTACCCTTGCAAGATTATATGGTTTGCCTAAAATACACAAACCCAACATACCCATGAGACCCATTGTAAATGTCAACACTCCTACTTACCTTCTGGCAAAATGGCTGTTCAAAAAATTTCAGTCCTTTCCACAATTCCATACTCTGAGCATAAAAAACTCTTTAGACCTAGTAGGAAAAATTCAAAATCTTAAACTAAACCGTCATGACGCTTTAGTATCCTTTGATGTCCGCTCCCTCTTCCCTAGCATTCCATTAGACAAACTTTTGATTCAACTGAAGAAAAAGGCTAAATTCTATTAACCTAGATGCTAATGCAATAGAAGAATATTTGGCAATGACTGAAACATGTATACATCAAAATTATTTTGTTTTCAATGGAAAATATTATAAACAAATTTCAGAACTAGCTATGGGATGCCCCCTATCACCAATTTTGGCCAATTTATACATGAGCTTTTTCGAAACACATAACTAAAGCCTTCCTTCATATTTTTTAAAACATGGTACAGATACGTAGACAACATCTTTGCAATAGTGCCCTACAAACAAATAGATGATGCTTTGAAACTACTCAACTTGCAAGAGCCGAGCATACAATTCACAGTAGAAACTGAAGAGGACTGTACTCTACCTTTTTTGGACCTTAAAATCACAAAAAGCAATGAAAAACTAGAATTTGGTATCCATAGAAAAGCAACACACACAGATAATTACATCAAAGCAAATAGTTTCAACACAATTCCACACAAACATGCCACCATCAACAGTCTCACACACAGATTAGTAAATCTACCCCTCAGCCAGCAAGAATATCAAAAAGAATACCATCAAATCTTAAAACTGCAATTAAAAATGGATATGGAAAAAACCTTGTAGATAATAAACTAAAATCATTCAAACTTCAAAAGAGATTAAAACAGATCACAGCTCTCACAACAATAAAACAAGAAATTAGATTTGCTAAATTTACTTACCACCCATGGGCCACAAAAAAGTTCCAAAAATTATTCAAGAAATACAATATAACATCGGCACCAAAAAACAATTACAGCATTAAAAACCTACTTAACAGTAATAATACTGATAAGATAAAACCAGAGGAAAGGTCAGGCATTTACAAGATAAGTGTAAAGACTGTGAAAAAATTTACATAGGGAGGACAAAAAGAAACATAGGCACTAGAAAGAAAGAACCCTTCAGGCACTTAAGATACAAGAATATTGATAAGTCTGCAATAGCAGCTCATTTCTGGTCTGAAAATCATGAAATTGAAGATAGCACCGAATTACTAAACTATGTACAAAACCATAGTGAATTCGTCATATGGGAGAGAATATACATAGAAAAACATAAAAACCAACTAATGAACTTTGAAATCCTGCCAGAAGAAAATCCCACATTTAAGTTCATCACTAATTCAACAGATGGCAGCAGCAACTCCAGAATTACCCACACCACTGGATCAATCTTTACTCGCATAAGAGCCGAAGATGCAAACGATGATTTGAGAAACATGTCCTCAAAATAGGTACGTAAGTGAAGCAGATGTGTAATAAATATGACTCATCTATAAATTAATAATTATTTCGCTTCACTGTGATGTTCCAATACAGTTAAATCTCGATATAAGAAATCAAATGTTCTATTACCTTCCAGAAGCGTAACTTAATCTGTGCCAACAAGTCCTTTATCTCCGGCGCTATGTTTATCTGCTTATGCAAGCTCTTTATCTCCGTGAAACACTATCTGTCTGTTATTTATTTGTGCCGAAACTTTAATGCCCGTCGCCGAGACAATATTGTTCTTTAATCTTAACTGATCTCAGATTCCAATTCAAGCCATATTTAAGAGCTGTTAATTTTTTAAAGTTTAGCTTTATTAAATTGAATACTCTGCTATTCTTGGTCATTCATGTCCCATTTATTTGATCGAATAAGGTGAATGTTCATTCAATCAAGCAGAAGCTTGATTATCACATATAGTTTTCATACAGAAAATAAATGGCAATTTCGAGGGCTATAGAATTTACTGAAACAAAGAATTTGTGTCCCAAAGAGATTTTTATAGACCTCATGAGTAAAATATTGGGTTTTAAAACAGTAATTGTTCTAAAGGAGGTTTAGTCTAAAATTAAATGTAAAGCTGAACTAATGAGGAATATTATATATATATATATATATATATATATATATATATATAAAAACTAATAATAGCGAAGCAATACAAATATTACAGTAAAAATAATTTGTTATAAACATCTCTTACCTTTTTAAGAAAATTGATAAATTCTTCACACAACTTGGGAGACTAGTTTTGCAAATATGAACTTGCATCATCAGTCACTTTGTTGATTGTTATTGTTACAGCTGTTAGGTGACAGATATTCTTGTATTTATTACCTAACTCTTTTATTATTTATTACCTCTTTTATTTATTTTGCTTTCAGAGTTTGTTAATAAACACAAGAGTAGTCTGTCACCTAGCAGCTGTAACGATAACAAAAATCAACAAATGACTGATGATACAGGTGAATGTTTGTGAAACTAGTCTCCTGAATTCTATGTAGAATTTAACAATTTTCTTAAAAGGATAAATGAAGTTTGTAACAAATTATTTTATTTTATTGTAATAATGAGGAATATACTTAGCTTAAAGTTTTTGTATTTGCTTGATATTTTAAATATTTCATTGTTTTGAAAATACAACACTTAACTGCATTGTAAGAGATATAGCCACATATTGGTGTGGTTAGGTTTCTTATAATGCATGATCAATAAAACCTCATGTGTTTTGATTCTGATTTAAAGAATTTCTGAATGATGATTTTCTAGATTGTTTCTTTAATTTCTTTCAATATGCATCATAATTGCCATAAATATGGCATTTTTTCCATTATAGCATTATTTAAATTTACATTTATTTTGATTTGCTCCTAGAGAAATAAAAATTTGGAATAGCTTATTGTTCCTAGTGGCACATTCTCCATAAATTCATTGTGGAATAATAAAATGGCTAAAACATTTATCATTAATTAAAATAGATGTTATTTAAATGGCAAAAGGAGCAATTATACTGCACAAACTAAGAGAACCATGATTTCTGTTCCAAGAAAGGATTTACTAGGCTGAATAGCATATGATGTGCTGGTGCAAGTGATTATTTATTAAAAATTCTTCTCAGCATAAGCAAAGTGCTGAAGTTTTCTCAGCATTCAACTTGCTTACATAAAATAGTTGCAGCCTTTGATATTCAGAAAAGTGCATCTAGTACAAGTCTATACATTCAAGGTAAACATTGTTTTTTTTAGTGCATTTCAATGAACTTTGCCACTGATTATTCAAAGTATTATTCAATTTGGACCTGAGCACTTTTTAATAAATGGATTTCTTGTTCTATATCATGATTCTCATTCCAAAACTGGTGTCTACTGCCGATTTTTCTATTTTTTTTTCCTTTGTTTTCCTAAGATGCTCTTTAAGCCTAATGTTCAAATTCCTTTTTGTTTTGCCAGTGTAAAAGCTGTCACAACATGTGCAAGTTATCCAGTACACACCTGAGTTTTTCTCTGTGGGTTTCTCTTTTGTATTATGTGATTTCCAAAGGTTTTGTACACCTTACATACATTTAAGTAAATGTACATGTTGTAAATTTTACATACCATCCCAGAGCTAATAACTTTTGCAAAAAGTCTTCAAAGAACACATTACTTTGGCTCCACAGAACAAATGCCCAAAACTTGCATCATTACAAAGAAGTTTCTCAAGTTACTTAGTATAAAAAGTTGAAGATGGTGGAACTGAACTGAAGAATTTTATGAGCACATGTTGAAAAATCCAGTTGATTGAAATATAGCAGCCATAAATAAAGCATGTGGATTTCTAATTATGTTCAATTCACCTTTTTATTGTATCTGTTTCAAGAAGTAATTTTGATAACAAATGTGTTACATACAGCATTTTTCAAGCACAATATTTAGTTATGGCATTTTGCAATTAAAGAAGTTGAAAGTCTAAAAACAGAACTGAAAACCAAATGAAATAACTTAGAAAATGTAGTCAAAGGCTGAAAAATTAGCTGAACCATCAATAAAAAGAAGATAAAATGACACAGTATTGCAGTGAAAGAATATATTTTGAGATGAGACACAATAGTCATACAGGTAAATGTCAGATTTGTGGTTTTGCCTGAATTAAAGTTATCAAAATGTCAACATTTAAAGGTACCCCTCCCCTACCTAGAGGGACTGTTCTGTATGTAAACATAACACTACCTAGCATGATTTTTGCAGCAAAGCATCTGATAAGTGATGATAACCAATTAGTCTCCTGATTTCAGAAATGTCACTGGTTTTTGTGTATCATGTCCAGTTTTCACATTAATCATGATTTACTGTCTTAAAATGTGTCATGCGATCCGTGCTTTGCAATAACAGGGAATCCACTGTTAGTATAGGTGTGCTTTGCTTTGTTATTTTTGTGTAAGCTTGTCAGTCTAACACCAATCCATTGAAGTCTCCTATATCAGTCTATTTTTAGAATTGTCACCCATATAATGCATTGTTGAAATGCAGAATGTTTGTATTTCCTGGTAGAGGAAAAATTCTTAATGCTGCCTAGTCCAGTGACAATCAGCTATGCCATGAGTGTGGTAAACGTGTGACCTGGTCTTTTTTATTTTTTTCTGCTGTGAAAATGCTGAGTGTGTCAGGAATTAGATGTGTGAATAAGCCAGAGTCTGTATATAGACTGACAAAAGGTTACAAATGCTGCCTTAGCTGACCCACAAAAAGTAATTTTACCACTGGTACACGTCAAACTGATAATCATGAAGCAGTTTCTTAAGGCTTGGACAAAATCAGCCTCTGTTTCCACTATACTGCAATCAAGTTTCCACATTTATCAGATCAGAAGATACCAGGGGAAGTGGGATGTAGCAGTGTTGGCCAACTACTGTTGGTGTATGAAGAGACGACAGATATGCAGCAGCCAGACGCTGGTTAGCCAAGCCATCAATCAAAGGGGACATCTAGGATGTATACATTAAAGGTGACTGCAATTTTTTCATGTAATAACACCTGGTGTTGTTACACATATACATTGCCTTCATGAATTCTTTGGTCACATTTAATTGCTAGAGCACAGAAATCATGAACTTGGGCATTTCAGCAATAAATGAACTAAGAGACTCTGGTTCACCCCAAGATATCAGCACTTATAGATTAAACTTGTGTTTGTTTGGCTCATTCTCACAAAAAATAGTGGAATAGACATGTCGTGGGCTGTTACAAAAAAAATCCCTATATCTTCTCTGATATTTCTAAACTTATCTTAATTTTTTTAGTACTTTGTATTCTTATATATCTTATTTTGGAATACATTTAGAAAAAAAAAATGGATTCATGTTCAGCAACCTAAAATTAGTTAAGATCACACGTCACATTCCTTTGCTGCGACAAAAAAAAAAAAAAAAAAAAAAAAAAAAAAAAAAAAAAAAAAAAGCTGGATAGTGTAATTTATGGAAATTATTTTGATGTAATACAACTAATTCTGAGCCGAGTGCCTTGTTTACATCACAATTCTTCAATAAAAAATGGTACAAGAAATTAGCACTTCCTATATGAAAATGAACTTCAGACTGGTTGTCTACAGCTCTGTAAATTCTGCAAGCTTTCTTAACAATATGTATCATATCATAAAGCAATAGTGTTTCTTTTTTGCCCTAAAACAAATTAAATCCTTTACAAGAAACACTCAAGGGTATAGTTGTCTTTTCTGTACTTTCTATCAAGTCCATGGAAAGGGATTTGTGATACAGAGAAAAGGAGTATGTATATACTTAAAATATTTTGAGTTAAAATATCCCTAATGAAAATATTTGAAACTGCAATATCTGTTTATATGCAGAACACATTGCGTCAGCTACACAAACTAAGATTTCAATGTGATGAGCTACTCACCCCTCCCAAAATGAATGCTCTGTTGCTTCATCTTCAAAAGGGCCACCCCTTAAAATGGGAATATTCACATCCGACACTGTATCCAATTGTTCAGCAGATTCTCCAGAAACAGCTAAATCTGAGCCATCTGCATATGCAGGTGATATACTGAGTCAACTAAATTCTAACAATGTAACAAAACAAATATATGTTGGCCATTAAATTTAAAGGGAGTCGATTAATGACACTAAACAACACTTACTTTTAAATTTTTCCGGAACATGTTTTAGAGACTTCGCCTCCATCCTCAACCGGCCATCAACTTTCAACACTTCCAAGAAAGGAATTGTAATATGTTGGCCAGCTCAAACAGTAACATCAAGTATATCTCGCTATGTACTGCTGTTATCTGCTTGATTTGTTTTCAATTATGTTTCAAGAATCTAATATCCAAAAGCTGAAACTTTTAAATGACACATTGGATATAGTGCTAAATATTATGATCTAAGATCTCATTTTAATTATAGTTATTTTTATATGAAATGTGTTGCGGGTGTTCAGCGCCGCCCTCTTGACATGGACACTAACATCGAAGTTCATAATGATGTCAACTCGGTGTCCTGGCAACATCACTGATCACATGCCATTTTTGGGGGTTACCTGAGAGAGTACTCAGGGAAATGAAGGCTTGGAGTTTTTAGGGTTTTTATTTTTTTAAATGGACTAAACTGCTATGGTTCTCAATATCCCATTTTACATTGGAGCAAAAGACTACTTAATTTTACTCAGAGGCCTCTTTATCAAGCTTGAGATTCTTCTTCGTACTGTAAATCTACAACATGGACCACCAGCTTTGCTTCACTTCTGAAAGAAGCCATGCTAAGGATTTTTACAAAAAAATTCAGTTATCTCTGCTGGTTTAAATGGATGACAACATTAAGGCTTAGAGCATAACTAAGACATATTTGTCTTAGGAGAGGTAAGGTAGACAAGATTATTAAGTCTATAATATAAAGGATATGTAATGTACCTAAATAGAAAGCTTATAAATAACATTTCAGACTGCTTTAGAGGATTAGCTTCCAGAGAAGCTAGCATGGATCAGCCTACCAGAAGTAAATGTATCTACTAGCCTTGGTTTGACGTCAATTTGTGAAAACAGGAAGCGATGACTGGCAGGAAATTTGCAAAAGAGGTTAAGCTTATCTTGAGGGCTCTGGTGTCCCTTTAAATGGGGGAGGGGGTAAAGAGATGAAAGTTTTATTGCAAAACAACTAAAGCAGTTCCACCATACATCACTCTAAACCCATCTTTGGTCAGGTTTTGTAATGGTCATTTTCTTGCAAGAGTAGCATTGGAATGGACAGAAGTCATTCGGCGCTTTAATTGCCGAACCTTTGATTTGATTTGATTTATTGATTCATCCATTAAAACATGTACATGTTATAGGACACATCAAATTAAAAACTAAGTACAATATTTACATTAAGGTAGCTAACTAAATATTTAAAAATTTAAAAATTCATCCACGCTGTAGAAGCTATTGGCTCTAAGGAAGTTTAATAATTTTTAAATTGATGTTGTGATTCAATCTTTTTTGTAGATTCAAGTAGCTTATAATAAAGATGTAAGCCAGCATATGTGAAACTACTTTCATACATTTTTGTTTTGTATGACTTCACAAATAAATTATTCTTTGTTCTAGTGTTGTGTATATAAATTTCAGAATTTGTTTTAAATAAACTTAGGCTTGCTTTCATATGTACAAGAGTTTCATATATGTATATACTTGGCAGTGGTAAGATACCTAATTTACTGAAGTATGGCTTACAACTAGTTGTGCTTTAGCTGTTTAGTAACACAGAGACATACAAAGGAAATCTGTATCTGAGGGATGAACATTAGCTTGGATTTCCTATAAACTAAAGATGTGACTGAGACATCCTATAATTGAGTGTCAATTTTTTTGTTTATTGCATTAGATGGGAAATGATCTGCTTAATGTGGACATCAACCTAAGCAAATGACTGCTGCACTGTGTTTAGAAGTACTTGTGTCAAAGCAAACAACCTTGGTCTTGGCAAACTATTGTCTCTAAAGCCTCATACTGGCCCAAGAACTTTTAATGTAAGTGTGTGTATGATATCTCTTAACAATTTTCCTGGCCTTTTGTTCCGTTAACACCATGGAGATTGATTAGTTTGCCTAATTTGATAGTGGAAGCCTTACCTGCAGCTTAAAATGTGTATGCTTCATCCTGCCTATTCATTAACACAAAAAAGAATACAAGAACTTAAATAGTCTCATGACACTAAATGTGCCATGAAGTAAAGAGCGAAATAAATATCCCACTGGGACCCATGAACTACTGGCTACTTGTGCATCCTCCAGTGAGAGTGTATGGCCAGTACAACATGAATTTAATTATCTGTTTACACAACTAAATTACTATCAGTACTGTTATTTCACCTCCCTCTCCCTTCCTCCCCCTCCCCCTCTCAAAGTTTTTTTCATGTAGGTAGTCTATATTAATAGGTACACAAAATAACAAGTTTTGTTCCTGTATTGTTTCTTAAGCTGTACATAGCCTTCCTGTGGCAGCACTTTTCATGAAAGCTTATAAAGCTTACCAGTTTACATTGTGTTAATAGAGCATAGACACATTTTGTGTTATGAGGTACGCTATGGTATTTAGAGTCATTTGTACATGTGCCCACTATGGTAGTAAACAATTTTGTTTATAAATAGCAATGAATTCGTGTATGAAATGTCTCTTAATGCAAAAGAAAGCGAAAACTTGTAATCATGTACTCACCTAAAAGGAGAGCAAAAATCAGCTATCACTGCATATGTTATAAAAATATTACAGTGCTAAGTTACTGGTTCGACCTGTGGCTACGATAGGTAAGATAGTGAACTTTGTCCTGCTTGTTTTGTCTTGTGTTTTGCTTGTTATGCAGTCGTGTCACATATATTGCAAGATTTGTTGTACTGCACCCAAAGAAAGATTACTCTCGTCAGATCTACATGTGCTTGACATGTCATACGCGTTCGGAATTGAGATCCCATACTATAACAAATACGTACCCGGAGAAAGACATGTTATAGTAATTGACATACTGTGGTAATCATTCAGAAGCTTTTGTAAATAAATCCTTTTTCCATGTGGCTGTATAAATTCTTACTAAGATTTGTGAGTGTAAGTTCTTGCAAGATGTTTTTTTCAAATGAGCTTTTTGACTTTTTCTGCCACACTTAAATATAAACATGTGCTAATTTCCATGCCTAAAGAAGTCTCTGCTATATGTACTTTACAAATGGTTTAAAAATGTATGCTTAAATTTGTATTTCAGCTGTACCCTTGTCTACAGGACAGACATGGGGAACAATTGGCATCTTAGTGGTCTTATTTAGTAATGACGTAGTGGTTTAGCACATTCATAATTGGTTAAACTTTTGGTCAAACCACTACAGGTGGCATAAACTTTAGTGAGATTATATTTAATTCCCATTCATTTTAAGAGTTCTTCCACCACTTCACTTAGAAACACTATGTAACTAATGCGTTGTGCCGATGCAAAATATTTTTGAGCAGAGATAGATGTACTTGAGGTGAGAGTTTGAGTTCCTAAATATTTACCAATAAAATCCACTGGTACGAGTATTTTGCTGTCCTATTTTATGTATTGGTTCCACAAAGTGAACTGTTTTATTTCTCACTGAAATTGTGGACACTATAACAGTTTCAGGTAAATTATCCCTATAACTCAATCCAGTATATGTGCAATATATTTAAATAATCTCTAACCTTAGTCGGGGATCTAGATGCGAGACTACAGTTGTATTTTTGTAAATCACACACTAAAATCAAAATTGACAGTCTGCATAATAATTGCATATAAAATAAATATTTTTTTAGCGACTCTGTCAATTACCAGGATCATATTGGCTCATTCGGTGTGCAGGAAATTCGCACAGGAGTTTGCAGGAGGTTCCAATAGATCTACTGACATTGGCCTGTCGCTTTTAATCAGGGCCATGGTGGAGGGGGAATGCGGATGTATGCCATCCTACCACTATTTTTCGGAAGGGGACACGGTCGCCTTACTAATAATATTAATTATACTTTTTTTTAACTCATTACCTTTCTTAATTTAACATTCAAGGTACTGAAAAAATACAAAATATATACATTCAAATAATGTTTGACTATTAAGGGACCTCCAGTACATATGTCAAACCCAGAGGATTACATAATAGAAGGATAAAAAGTTGTACGCATGCTGAGGACAGCCAAAGCAGGAAGGCAAATCTACAAGTGCAGAATATAAGTATGGTAATGGACCAATTCTCCCACAGTTGATAACACGTTGACTAGGCGTATGTTTCAGAGTGGAACTTATTTAGTCCACAGGCCTTCTACCTTATGACTATGGCGGCAGCAGTTAATGGCAATATGCCCCAGTTTTCCACAATGAAAGCAATTTCGGCGTTCCGTTCTAGGGTTTCGCCACGCGTTCTCCTGGAGTACATCACAATTTGTGTTTCAACTTTGTCTCTGCTTTCTCGCTCCCTGCCATTGCTTGTTGGTACTCCTGGAAAAGTTGTTCTAACAGTTAGCGTTTAAGGTATCTCAATATGTGTCTAATGTGCCCCTCTTCTGCCATCTTGTGGGGATATCCTCTTATACATAGTGTTACGTGGGTTACGTTATATCTTGGACATGCAGCCACAACATATAATCAAGCATATTACCCTGTACTACTGGGTGAAAGTGTTGCTTAAGACATGTTGCAACTATGGCCATTTATAATCGTGCTGTCTGTGGGCGAATAGGCAGAACCAAGTGGTTACCAGGCCACGCAGATAGCAGTTTAGAAAAAATGCAGTTGGTGCAGTGCCCGCTATTGTCCAGCAATGCAAAGGAGGTCCCTGAAAGGAATGTGCTGTCTTACACAGTGGGACAAGGATAGCAAATGTGTGTTAGAGAATGCCTGCTACACAAGGAGCAGAACCGTTAAAAAAAACATGTGCCCTATTCACTCTGTACACTAAAACTGAGAAGGCTTTTGCTACTGCTAAATGCCTACTGTCCTCATCAGGAGAGTAAGTCTCCGAGGCCTGAGATGCAGGGGGGTTGGCAAAGGTTCTCATACCCTCCCTGGACAGGTTTATGACACCCTATGTCAGTACAGCTACAGACCCAGTAGCCCATCTAAGTCAAATTGGGGTTAAAAATAAGCTGGAAGATTTGCTAGCGATATGCTTTGCTGAATTATTACCGGATGAACAAAAGTTTCTGAATGGATAGACACAGATCACAGCTGGACATGGAGCATATAAATGATATATGTCTCAGCTCTTACTTTCTCCTAAACAAAATCTGCTATTGCAGCCTTATGTTTTTCATAAAATTGAACATACCTTGGAATCTTCTTGGAAAGAGAACTGCAGCGCCTGAACGTACTCGAAAGCACACAATGTTAACATATTGGCATCGATTGGAAGGATGTAGCAGTGGAGGCTCTAGATGCAAGTTTCCCCATTTACTTGTGGATTAAATAGGGTACCTTTTCGGAGTTATTAAAACAAGCTATTTGGTAAAGCCCAGATACTTTTGTAATTTTGTACACATCCTATTCGTTTATACACATCGAAAGAGAAAATGTCAATGAGTTTAAGAATAGACAATGCCATGCTTAACTTTTATTTTACCTATTTTAGGTATATTACAAAGTATGAAATATCTTCCATAGAAATAAATATTATGCCATGTCTTTCCTTATGTCTTTCCATGTCTTTACTTATAAGTTTTTTTCCTTCTATTCCTTTTGTTTCATTAGCATCATTCAATGTTAAGTCATATCGAATGATGAATAAAAAGGGTGGGGATGATGCTTAAATGAGCCTAGGATCCATAGAGCTTAGGATAGGATAGGAGACCTCCTTATGGATAGGATTTGGCGCTTCGACCAGTCTTGGATATGTTATGAATATGCCCCAAGTGGGCATCCCGGCAGGAAAAATGAGGCGAGAGGAGACAGGGCTGCTGACCTATTTCTAAATTTTATCGCACTTTGGGCTAGTGCATCTAACACTTTGCTTCACTTTCTAATTCTGAGGCTCTTAATTTATGCGGCATCACACGTGTAAAAAGCGTCGCTAAAATCTCAGCGTTCTTTCCTTACATCACATTTCGGTGATTCTGTATAGAACTTTGAATCGGCATGGTGTCGCCAGGGATTTCCAACCAGTCAATAGTAGGGAACCCACCTTTGCGCTGTCGTGACTCCTTCGGCCGGCCTCCCTGTCTCCTCTCGCATCATTTTGCCTCCCGGGATGCCCACTTGGGGCATATTCATAACATATCCAAGACTGGTCGAAGTACCGTCATCAAGCCTGCTATAATCAGGGGTTTGCCATCGAGAAAACCGAGCCGACCATACCAGATAGTTACGGCATTGAGCGACACCTTGTCTGTGGAGAGGAAGGCCCTGCTGCAATTGACCTTGGGGCGGACTGCCGTGCGTCTGTGGGTGTTCGTCGCGGAGGTGGCTGAGGAGGTGACACTGGGACTGGAGCTACGAGGCGACGGTCGTCCTCGGCAGGAAGGTCCTGCGGCTCAATGGAAAAGAGGAGATTCTCCGGCACCCCGAAGAACGTCTTGGAATCTGCAGGGTCAACCTGTGAGAAGACGTAGTTGTCCCCGCGAAAAGCGAGGTGCTGGTGATGGCACGACTAGAAGGCCAGCGGACAAAGAGCTTTTTGTAATTTACGTCCTCCAACGTTGTCATATCGGACGATGAATGGAATGGGTGAAATGCTCATATGAACCCGGGGCCCATGGAGCTTAGAGTCTTAGACATTCGTCTTTCAAGATAAGGGAAAACCCCGGAAAAACCTTATCCAGGTAACTCACCCTGACCGAGATTCAAACTCGGGACCTCTTGAACGTGAGGCAGACATGCTACCATCTACGCTACCGAGGCGGGCAACAAAGAGGTTGATGCTGGACCAGAAGACGCCTGGGCACGGACTCTGTGTAGCCAGGACATTGTTGCCGTTCTGGGAGGAGGTGCTGGTGAGGTTGCTGAAGCCAGCGGACAACGATAACGACATCCAGGCTGGAAAAGGGTTGGGGACGTGCGAGCCCATTGTCAGCTTAATGCCAATCGGCAAGACACCGGTGCCAACTCAGCACCTGGGGCCCCGGCTGGAAAGGTTTCTGGAGAGAGAACGGCTGTCCAGCCTTGAGGAGGGAGCAGTGTCACCGATCACATTGTTTCGTTACAGCTGCGACAAGCCAGTGCCGGTTACGTGTGGGCAGGAAAGAAAGAGACAGATAGTGGTGCGCGTGCTGAACGCTTGCCGAGAGAAAGAGAGATATTTGGATAGTTCTATCTTACTCTTGCCGCCGCAAAAGGCTTTGAAACGTGGGTGGCATTCTAGAGCAATGATTGGAGGTATAAAAGACCGCAAGTGTTAGAGATTTTGTTGTTGTAAGGAGTGTACAAAGCTTTTTTTCTTTCTTTTTTTTTTTTTTTTTTTTTTTTTTTTTTTACTGAAATAAAGAGCATTTTAGATTTCTACAAAGAAGACTTTTAATTCTACGAACCCACAAAGTCATAATATGTATCAGTTGAACTGTGCCATGACTAGTCTGATGTTCTGTGTCTGATTGTCGGTAGAGCATTTAGATCTTGTAGGTAGCGGGAAAGCAGACGCAAGTCATTGAGTAATTAAATACAATTTACCATGGTATTACTAATTTAAATCTGTATTCACGGTTACGTATGCAGGTTATGTAATCATAGAACAGTTTACATTTACACTGGTTGCTAATATGTTCATACCGAAGGTATATAATCTACTTGCTGATAAATTGCCAGATTATTGCGGCCTGAAGTGAGCTACGTAAAATTTACTTTACTCGTACGAAGTTCAGACCACGTTGTATATTTGATAGTAATTGCTAAAATATTAACGACCGTAGTACATGTAACTTACTAATAGCGCATTTTATGCCTCACATTTAAGAGCAACGTGATAATATAGTCTTACATGTAATAACGTTTTACTGCATCCAAAGAACACTAAGCTGCAACTAGAAGTTTAACCATATTTTTGTTAGCGTTCTCCCATTTTTCAACTTATGTATAAATACGCGCCTTGTATTGAAAGTAAATAAGATCAGCAATTAAAATGGCATGGATTTGTCATGAGCTTTTATCCATTTTCCTTCTCCTTAAAAGAACAACGTAAAACGAGCTTCAAACTTTTTCCATTTATAATAGTAATGCTTGGAACAAGACACACTGTTAAGCCAAATAATTTTTGTGTGCGCGCATATTTCAAGAGACTTCGAATCAAACTTCTGAACTGATGTATATCAGCTGTTAAATTTTATTGCTTCGGACCAAACTGATTACACTAACTTAAGTTTTTGCCCAAAATTAATGTGGTGTCCTTCGTGTCCTTAGCCAGGGGGAGACACAAGTGTGTTTAAGCAAGGCCCACTCTACTCCCTCTGCTTTATTACACACTCTTTGGTGTTGGGTTCGTTAGAGAACATCTATGTAACCTTTGTTGATATTCTGTGGATATGCTACATCCGTTTCCGTGTTTACAAGAAAACCAATCAGCACAGAAAGGAAGTGTGTAAGAGAATGTTGGTGGAATAATGAAAGTACAATTACGGTCTGTGAATTAAACCGTACAGTGTTATTAAGCAAAACATATTTAGTTGTGCTGAATTTGGAGTTGAGCAGCTTGCAGAAAGAAGTCTAGAATTGTCGGTGAAAGGTACTAATTTAGACTAAATTGGCAGAAATTCTGTTCTTGTGTTAGAAAATGGCGTTCAAAGTAACTTATCGAAGGGAGCTAATAACAGTGAAACGAAAAGGAAAGCGTCCTCAAGATGTCTTTTTGTATATGGGAAATATTCTAACGCCCGTTCTTATAGTATGTAGAAGCACAGATGGGACATTCGTTTGCATGCATGCATGGGGGAAAAGTGTCGGATCTTTTTTTTTATTTGGCTTGGGGGGATAGAGGGAATGTAGGAATAGTAGTGTGATTTTCAAGTCATCAGAGTTTGTATGCGGACAACTGCAAATGTTTACAAGAATTTACCTAGTTCGTTGATTCCTCTCTTTACCCGCCTCGGAATGTTAACGTTCAAGTATATCTCACGTCAGCGAAAACATGCAGGTGTAATCTTTATTAGCCTACTTTAAGAACAATAGTAATTTGGTCTCGATACGAAATCACTGCGTTGAATCTTTGTTGTTCATTCTGAATATCAAGTTTAGGAAAACAATCGACAGAATCTGTTTTAGGTACTTAAGTGAACACTACATTGAAAATCACTTTTTAGGACTCTAGATAAGCTGTAAGTAACAGCATAATGAATACAAAGCACTTTAGTTTGAAATTCAACGGTAGTACCATTACAACATATGCATCCACCCAAGGCATCGTGAAATATTTCCTAGCTGTCCTGTTCCCAACGTTTGTACATCAAACAGAAGCTACGTATACTCTAGACCCTAAGCTGCTAAGCATAGGCAAGGGTTGTTTTATATATATATGTAGAAGAATATAGCAGTTTTGGGTGAAAAAGTGATAGGAAAGCATAGCTGAAACATCAGTATAAAGTAAACCCCAATGTTGACAACACTCATTTTGCGAGCTTTGCCAGCCAAGGTTTAACTAGAGGTCTCAATTTGGCGTTTGCTTTGCCTATATAACTAGAATTTCTGAATTAAATAGGGTGGATTATAACTCATTTCAGCATCTCAGTGGTGTATATCTCAGTTGCTTGTGAAGTACTTTTTCCCAGAATTAAGTATCAAAGTATTAAATTGATGATAAATTTGAAATAAATTTTTCTTAGTTGCTATAATTCATTCCTGAGTGGTAATCTCCACTTGCTTTAGTGGATTTTAAAGTTAGGGCATGTGAAATTAATCATTGTTTAGATCTAGCTTGTACCATTATCAGGATAGAGCCATTACTCCATAAACTTTAGTGTGTGAGCCATGCAGTTATGTCTAATCTGTATAGACTATCTACTTCACTTTGTATATACTGCATCCATAAATCTTAAGCTTTGTCTACTGGGAATTTTCTGTTTTGCTCATTAAAAATCCAGACTCTACTGTTTTCCTCAGTTACACCATATCTTAACCTTTTGTGGAGCTTTTCCATTGTTGGACTCTCGCCATTTGTGTTATGAAAATTGTGAATACTGCACCTTACCACTCACCAAAATCGTGTAATTCAAACTTCTTAGCATTTCTTGCCGTTTTCTTTCCTAGTATAACTAATTACGGCAGTTCATTCTTGCAACCTCACTTGCCTGGGTAACTACATTTTCCAGGATTTCTTGGACATACCATTTGCTGCAGTTAACTTCTTTTGATTATCCTTTAGATATTTAGAGCCCCCTGCTTCATTTTTATGTACTGATAAACATTGCAAATAACTTCCCTGGTTTGTCTATGCTAGGCATCGGCAAACATGTTCTCAATGAGAGAGCAGTATGACGTCTCAGCATGCAACCCGCAATGCACATGATGTAATGTGGAACAGTGTCAGTGCTGGACTTGCTACAAATACAATAAGGAATAGTACATATAGTTGAATCCATTTTGGTCTACAAGACCTTAGGTAGTTCTAGATGTTGGAGCAATATACTTCAGTTCATTTCTATTTGCAATGTATCATGAAAATCTAGTGATATATCACAAGCAGCCACTCTCAGTATAGCATGTAACAACCAGCGAATGTCTAAGAGATGGATATGTATCTACTTTCAGATGTTTAAATATATCCAAATCAGTCAAATCTTTACACAGCAATTGGCCACGCCGTGGCTCAGTGGTTAGACCGTTTGGCTCTCACCAAGGCGGCCCGGGTTCGATCCCGGACGACTGCAAAGTGAGATTTGTGGTGGACAACATGGCGTTGGGGCGGGTTTTCTCCGGGACCTCCGATTTCCCCCGCCATCTCATTCCACCGGGTGCTCCATCTTCATCTCATGTATCATCAGTGTCACCGCCTGCGGTGCCGTATGTAGTAAAAGCGGGCGTTAAACACTACACATTTCATTTCATTTACACAGCAATTGAATATACATACCACATTGTAAATCAGCGCCTTTCCTGCTGAAATTCTGGTTTAACCGTACGTAAATCTATTGCAAGAGGATTGATTAGCAAGCAGAGTAAAATCATTTTCCATGGATTTAAAAATCACTGAATCTTCTTACTTCAAATTCCCTCTGTACTTTAACAAAGAGACTTTAAAGAGATTTTAGACATGGAAAATGATAAAACTCTTTTCTTATAAGATTTGATTTCAACACATCTGTCATCTTTATGAATGATCTAACCATGTCATACTTATGAACTTTCTTGTGGAACTTTTTCTGAAGATGATTAAGATTATTGAAATGTTGAGAAATGTCAGTGAGGAACGCTGAATCACTTACCTAATTGTCATATTCCAATTCATGGATGTCTATATCCTAAACAAAGAAAGAAAATTTTAAGACATTCATTACAACATAACATATATTGCAATTAAGCACTAATATCAACATAACTGCCCATTCAGGAACTCAGATTCTGTGCAGTAGAAAGGTCTTCATAAGAAAGCCCTAAATCTTCTAGTACTTATGAAATTTTCAGTGTTTTAAGGAGTTTGAGTTTATTTATAGTCTGTATAACTTACGCTGTCTTCTTCTGCGAGCAAAAATACTTCTACGATTCTTGAAACGCACATTTCCACACAGCCACCCTTGACCTCGACAGACATATGTTTAGACGTACAGGTAAATATGTTAGGACAGTCTGCCCATGATCAGTATGTATGCACTGCCAGTGAAGGCTGCGAGGGGAGGTGGAGACAGAGTAAGCAATGCCCCTGATACGTCATAGTTGCATGGACTCAGTGCCGATGCCTGGTTTATGCAGTGGTTTAGTGCTTCCCATCTTTTATTTTATGAGGGGCATGATAACTATGCATTGTATTCCATACCAATAAATACAACTTCAACTAATAAACTACAAAACATGACAGAACCATAGATCCACTCAATACAATACACTCCTCACTGCAATGTGCACACCTCCACATTCTGATTAAAAAAAAAGATATCACCACCTTTATCTTTGATTCATGCCTTTCATATTTGGATGAAGAGGCTAAATGTTATACTACTTTTGGCTGAAGAAATTGGGGAGTTTCCGTCATCAGTTGCTGTACACTATATTACCTGTTCTAGCATTTCATTTTACATTTGAAACACATAGCACAGCCTTGCAGAGCTTCAAAAGGTGCTAGAAATGCATGCAGTCATCGAAAATGCCATTGATATGGAGGGTGACCATCTCTTTAAGTTCTAGCATATGAGCATCCTTGCATCCATAATAAGACTACCATGCCCAACTACAATATCAAGCTATTAAAATTTACAGACATTCCAAGAAGGAAGAAGATGCTGCAAAGCTCAACAGCAACTTATATCCAGTCATTGAAGTGACATAATAGCAGATAACAATGCAAGCCAATCATAAAGGTAATATTCTGGGAAAGGTGGTCAAAAGGAATTTCTGTATCATTGAAAAAGCCTGGCTCCTTCTTCCACCAGCTGTCTGGTCTCCAAACCAATAATTGTGGAGCACTCAGTATATAGTGGCACTGACTGTCAATCCTTCAGACAAATGCCAATTTCTCCAAGAAGACTTTGACCGTACCAGTGAAGAAGTCGACTACAGTTGTAAAAAATGTCTGAAACTTTCTAGTATACCAGGCTTAACAGTGTAAATAACTTCCAGTTATATGGCTCTGTTTTTACTTTATGGCAATATCCATTTTGAAAATAATAGGGTCTTCTGGTATTTTTGAAACATCCTACACATGCTCCCTCAAGTGCATCTTAAGAGCAGTCTCCAGAGAATTCTGTCTCATATGATTGTTTTGTGCACTATTAGTACAGTAAAACCTGTCCAGGGGAATCGAAAGGGACTGTTGAAAATTTCATTGAAAACAGATTTATGTTTAACAAAGGTTTTTTTCCCATTTCACCCTACATAAAACCACATAGGAAATCAGTCAGTCTTTCCTTGAACATTTTTCCTCCCGAACATCTTACCTTTTAAATACAATGGTTTATTTGGTAATGTGCTAAAGAAAAATCCTGCATTGTTGCCGTTTGCTATGTTTTCAGGTTTTGTATTCAGTTATTGAATGTAATCCAATTAGCGGTGGTTTCAGTGTTAATATTATTCCATTCACCAGAATGTTCATTAAAATGCATCTTATGACTTCTGTGGAAACTCTCCAACCATTAGATTCTTTGAATTCAGTCATTTTTTGCCCTAACACTAACAAACCACACCCACACTATTCTGTTAATGTCCATGTTTTCAATTTTAAGTTCTTTCTTTATTTTCTTTTTAGCTCAATTTTCCTACCGCTTCAAAATGTTTGTTTCTTCTTTACAAACTCGTAAACTAAAATTTTGCCTGTGTTTAAAACCTTTGTGATGTGCTTTACATTCAGTTTATCTCTTTTAGTAGCATAAATCACTCATGTTAGTGAGTGTCTAATTTTTTTAAAGCCATGTGACTATAGGAAATAAGCCACGACCTGTGTGTAAATTTAGAGGTGTACTGTTATGCAGTGAAGGTTTCTCAGTAGTAGTAGTTTATTACTATCAATAGACTCATACAGAGTGTCTGACACTGTCAGAGACTATTTACAGTATTTACAAAGTTTATAAAAAATCTATTATTTTATACAAAAGTATGTAATAATAACAAAAATCACCAAATATACATAGTTTATAACAATTCAAATTAAAATTCCTCCAGTTTATACAAACATTTATGAATGAGATACGTCTTTATCTTTTAAAACAATTTTTTGCACAGGATTTAATTTTAGCCGGTAGTTTATTGTACAGTATTCTGCCTACAATATATGAATCAGTATTAATTTTCTTTTTATTCACTGTTATTCTATGAAAATCCATATTTTGTCTGGTATGTAAATGTATTTCACTATTCATTAGCATACCATTTGTACTGTTTACAGTCAAAAGAATGTTTTTATATACATATAGTGATACAATGGTTAGAATATTTTCTCTAATAAACACAGGTCTACAATTTAGTTAATTGATGGAAATTAATCATCTCTTCACACTAGCCATGTATAGGCTAAGATGTTTGATAGAGTCAACATGAAAAATTCAATGCCATGGCCAGAATTTGAACCACAGATCTCCTGGTTTCCCTCCAGTCGCTCTAACTCTAACATTATGAGTCAACTGGAAAATTTAATGTCAGGATGGCACGTTGGCCATGGTAGCTCAATGGGTTAGAGCGACTGGACGGAAACCAGGAGATCCGTGGTTCTAATCGTGGCCATGGCATTGAATTTTTCATGTTAACTCTAACAGGTCTACAAGCTTCTATTTTAGGAATACTGTACATAATTCTTATACACTTCTTCTGTAAATTTAATATCCTATTAACCGCTTCGCCGATGGCCATTTAAACCCTTCAGGGGCCGGAAACGGATACCCAATAAACAGAACAAGACATTTAAATTGTTAAATGCTGCAAAAATGCATCATAAATACAATTCCATATTTATTAAGTTATTTAAACAAAACAAAAACTGGTTTAAAACTCATTAAAGGCAGTATAAATCTACAGTAACAATAAAGTAGAGACTACGTTAATAAATTGTTGAAATTTCACTACTTTGTTTCACAGCAAAAGCCATTCTTTGCGCCGAACGTGCCTAATATTTGAATCATTTTGTTTTGTGTGTATACGAACCAATGTATGTATAGCTACGCAAGCGACTTCTCCGGTTCAAGTTTAGTTTATTTATGCTATACCAAGCGATAATCATACGAGTATATGTTGCGTTACACACACACTGGAAAGAAAACTCTCTGTCAGCATCTGTTATTACAGTGTTTCTCAACCAAGGTTTCTGGTAGCCTTATGCAGCTGTTTTGGCTCAGTATTTTAGTTATTTATACTCTCTCTGTATTCAGAGTGATTTCTTATAGCCATCAAGAGCTAAATGAATGGCACATTTGAAATTGTTAAATTTCAATGTTAACCATGGCTTATCCCCGTAATGTAGCAAATAAATTAGCTTGGGTATGATGTATACAGGCTTCTGATACTACTGTAGAAAATCTGAAAGATTTGTTCAATTATGAAGGAGATGTTTAGGATATAGGTAGCAGTGACGTGTACTGATCTACAGATGGCATGTTAGCTACTCCATTGTTTGGAGAAATGGGTCAAATATGGGTGATGCGGATCAGCTATTACTAGCTATCCCTCTTTACGGAAAACAGTTAAATGGTAAAGTAATTTTATACCACTGGATGTAACCATGCACAATTGTTTAGTAATTTTCAGAACTGTAAATTCATGCAAGACATTCATCTACCTGTACTTGTGCGTATAAAGAGCTCGTAACCTAATTGAGTGCTATAATACTCAGAGGCCTCCTTATACTGGGGGGTAAGAATCAGCCCTCATAGTTGAAAGAAAACACTTTCCTAAAATGATACCACCCACGGCCAAAAAAGTTGTAACCATTTCGAAAATGTGTAGTGTGTTGCGAAAAAGAGGTTCGCAAGGAAACAAATATTATTTGGTGTGAATCTGCAGATGTGCCCTTGGGTGTTTATCCAGGTTTGGAGGTGTACAGTTCAAAAAGAAACCTCTAAGGGTACTAGTACAAAATTGAATCGAGAATATATTGACACATTGCTTCACTCACACTGTTTATTCACAGGACATGTTTCAAGAGCTCTTGCTCCTATCCTCAGCTGATACTCGACTAGTGCAAGTTGTAGTGGTTTCTTCTTTCTCCGTATTGTCAATAGATGGCGTGATGTATTTGTCAAAGATGTCCGGTGGTGGAGTTTCAAAATTCATGACTCTATGACGATTTTTGTTAATGAAGATTTTTTCCCATACGGAAAGGTCTACGTTTACATCCCTTATAGAACTAACTTAAATTTATTGTAAAATAGGAAGATTAAAATAATTGACATTAAATGAGCATTAAATGCATGTATGCGCAGGACGTCTATACATGTCCATATCGGTTTGGGGAATTTTAACTTGGACGTCATATGACGTCCATATCGGTGAAAGGGTTAATATGTACATGTGCAGCTCCTCCCTAAACTTCTAAAAAGTAACTGAGCGTACCTTCCTCCTAGATATGCCAGGTAGCATTAATATGGTTATGTTTTAACTGAAACATCACATACAGACCAGACAGTGCACATTTTCACTGGTTGCCTGAAAATTTTCTTAACTCTGCATTCTAGAACTGGAAATTTTCCGTTAAAATGCATACCTTGATTTGTTGTCTGCATAATACAGTTTCTGTTTAATAAAGGGAATGAATCATGTTTTTCTACCCTAAATTCATAGGACTATGAAATATTTCCTTTTAAGACAGATTTCTGCTTAACCAGGGGTTCATTGAAGGCAGGTTTTACTGTTATGCATGTTTGGAGGAATTTAGTAACAGTGCTGTCAAAATTAATTAAAGTTTTATGTATTATTGCTACTAATTATTACTGCTAATTGCATGAGTAATGTCAGTAAAGATTTCTAAATCATTTGAAAGAATTTCTCGAAGTGACAGTCGCATGTCTACTCCACGTGGAGTCTCAGTTGCCAAAGTTCCAACTTCCAGTTGATCTGTTTCATTACGTGCAGAAATTCGTTGTGTGTCACGATGTGGAGACCTTGGGAGGGAAATGCAGTGGTAAATGCAAATGAAGTAGTAGATAACTTTCAGCCAAGTGAAAATAATCAGTGATGACAATAATGTGAATAAATTGGAAAGTGTTGCTGGGCCGAGTTATGTTACTGGAGAAGCCTCAAAAAACAAAGTTACAACGGGAACTGTTTCTAAGCAAATTCAAGCACTTATTTTGGACACATATAAATATGTGCTGAAAAATAATCTTGGTAAGGGGTCGTGCAATGAACCTGATAAAGTTTGGGTATTCACATAAATACAGTAAGAAATATTGTGACCAAAGGAATACCAATGACACTGATCAAGTGTGAAAACAAAAGGAAACGTTTCTCTAAAGTAGATAATTTCACATGGGATTTAATTCGGCGAGAAATTTATAGATTCCATGCAAAAGGGAGAGGGCCCACCTTAGATGAATTGGTTGAACATTTGCGAGAAATTTGTGATTTTCTCTATGGGCACTGCACTTTGCGTGGTCTCCTAAAGGAGTTGGGTTTCAAATACCGCACTTTGAATAAGATAAGGGTTATTATGGAATCAAGTAGAATTGTAGCTTGGCGATATGTATATTTGTCAAAACTAAGGAAGTTTCGCAGTAATGGACATAAGATAATTTATTTAGACGAAACCTCGTACAATAGCCATGACGTATAGAGAAAGGTGGAAACCTTGCAGAAAGGTCTGAGAGAACGAGGATCTGTGTTGTAAAACGATTATAATTGTTCGTCAAAGAAGTCGGCCAACGTGCACACGAGTTAACTAAACAGACTCTACCTATCACTGCAGTTCCTGAAACAAGCATTGGATCTGGCAGCATGGGTAACTCATACACACTCATACGCTCATTTCATAGTAAACAGATCTGCTCTCAGAACAGATACAGTTGAAGCTCCTCTTGCTCCTCAGGACCTCGTTGCCTTTTTGTGGTGGGTGGACTGTAACTGGTAAACATAAGAGATAGAAAAAAACTTGCTTCCCAAAAAATGAGATGTCTTTAAAACTATTTAACATACTTTTTTGTGGTATTAGCCATTTCCGAGATATTTTTAACTCTCAACATCTGATTTTGGGTGGAACTTTTCTGTGTCAGCCATAACTAAGCAGGGAGAAATGATGGATTTCTAACATTTTCTTGCCAGTCAATTGCAACAGTGCAGCCAGCAAGATTTCTTGGGTATAACAAGTCCAGATGCTATTATAACTTAAATTGCATCAGTCCAAATGAAAAGGCATTTGGCATATGATTAGATTTCTTTGCAATGCTGAAATAATAATATTATATTATATATATATATATTATAATAATAATATTATTATCATTATTATTTACGATATCCAATGTTAAGTCATATTGGACAAGGAATGAAATGGATGAAATGATGCTCAATTGATTCCAGGCTCCATAGAGCATAGAGTTACCATACATTTGTCTTTCAGGATAAGAGAGACTCTGGAAAAAGACCTTATCCAGGTAACACCCTCGGGACCTCTTGAACGTGAGGCAGACATGCTACCATCTATGCTACCGAGGCGGGTATGAAGACATCATTAGATTAGTTTACAATGTGTAAAGATGGTGATGATGAAACCACCACAAGTGGTTTCTTTGTACTTGGATTGGCTGAAAAAAATTGGTGAAGTGTGTGAAATATTTCCAATGAATTTAACATTGGCATAATAATTTCACAGCATATGTAAGCATTATGAAATGGGAAAGACAGTTACAAGAAACTGGTAGTCTTTTTATTATTTGAAGCAAAAGGTTAGAAACAGTGATGTATTTAACATTTGAAAGTAATGAGTCGGTAATTCAAACACAAACATCACTCAAAATATCGTTACTTGGACATGTTTCGGAGAACGGTTTGTCCCCATCGTCAGCAGTTATCTGATCGTCTTTTGTCTGCAAATGGGAAGTAAACCAAAAGAATGTGTTCATGAACATTTGACGAGGATGTATAATGGCTTCTGACCAAGTCAATTTAACACACTGGTGTAGAACTTGCCATCTTCAGTCTGTAGTTAATTCCACGAATGATTGCATCTATAGTTCTACAAGATTTAATTAACCCACCTATATACCTCTGGGATAAAATCAAATAGAAGTTGTTTGCCACAGATGTTTTTGATACTGTTGAAGGTGTTTTTGTGCATAAAGAATGCTTTTCTGGTGAAGCAACTTTCCATGCGTAGACAAAAGGCTGCTAGTTTTTTGTAACAGTCTTTCCTTATTACTTGATAGTGAACATTTTGTGTACACTTTACAGATTACTAGTTGAAGTATATTCCGGGCTTGTAGGCCGTGGTCTACTGGGCTCTTTCTTCTTCCCAGACGTTTCGTCTGCGACTACGGCAGACATCCTCAGTGGCAGTGGCGAGATCGAAGTACTCTAGTGGGTATTTCAACAGCTACTGTGCTGTTTGCAGACCAGCAGAAGAGTCGAGTCGTCGTCAAGGAACAACTCAATCGAACCAATCAGACGCCAACAGAACGCAACACTCCGCCCACACCAAACCAGCCCACCGTCCACCCGGACCAATCACAGCAGACCCCCCCTCCAGCCACTTGTATAAATGCCGCGGTCCACGGTGCAAACAGCACAGTCGCTGTTGAAATACCCACTAGAGTACTTCGATCTCGCCACTGCCACTGAGGATGTCTGCCGTAGTCGCAGACGAAACGTCTGGGAAGAAGAAGAAGAAAGAGCCCAGTAGACCACGGCCTACCAGCCTGGAATATACTTCAACTAGTATTGACACAGGCCGTGAAAGCCTTAGAACTTGACAGATTTTCTTTCAGCCAATTCAGGAATGCCGAAACCCTGTTGGCTGTCTACTTTGCACATTCCAATCTAACCTAATGTGATCATTGTTGTCATTTTTGCAACCATTAATGTCAGGAGACCTAATCATGTAACATTTTCTTTTTATCTGGGTCTAATACATCTACAGTTATAAAAGTTTGTAATGTTAAATTTAAAGGTCAGACGAAAGCAAGATTTTATATTGTAAGAACTATCTGTATGGTTTTTTTTTTTTTTTTTTTTTTTTTTTTTTTTTTTTTTTAATTTCAGCTGCCAACTTTCAGGATCGTATTAGTGCTGCTAGTATGCCAAAATTTTGTGCTGCAGGGATTCTCTTACATGCTAATAATTCAGCTGACATGGTGCTGTCTCTTCTAAACATACTTAAAACCCATTGATCTGGTCCAGATTTGAAACCGTGACCTTGGGATCATTAGGCTAGCTCCTAAGCAACTGAGCCACTGATGTCAAGTACAATTGGTGCTTTGAAAGTCTACATTTAAATCTTTGGAGCAGTGTTTACTTTTTCTATTAATTACTTTTGGTAATGAGTGTTGCGTTCCATCCAAAAGTTGGATATGAAAAATTGCGGGAAATAAACATTTTGAGGCTCTCTAAGTAAATTTAAAATATTTTTCTAAAAAAGGATCCATGAGTTTGAGTCTGTGCATGTATTTTTGTATGGATGCAATGTGTATGTGTAAAATATGGAATATTGTGCATGTATTACTAAAATTAGGCAAGTGAGTCAACCTTGTATATACCTTCTCCACTTACAAGTTTTTTATGAAGACTAGTTTCTGGGGACTTCTCCCCTATCGTCAGCTCTGTGGTAGACTGATGATGCAGACACCGGATGCATCATCAGTCTACCACAGAGCTGACGATAGGGGAGAAGTCCCCAGAAACTAGTCTTCATAAAAAACTTGTAAGTGGAGAAGGTATATACAAGGTTGACTCACTTGCCTAATTTTAGTAACAATGGCACTCACTTTCTGAAATACTTCTTTTTATTCTATATTCTATATATTGTGCATGTATGTTTGCATGGGTGCAAGTGTATGTATAAAATATGGAGTATTGGTTAAATGGCAAACTTTGTATTTTTAAAATAAAACCTGAAGCTTTCCTGGCGATGAATATGCTCACTTACTTCTCGGGCAATTCTGAACAACTTTTACGCAAGTGACTCAGATCCAGGTAGGAAGGCAGCTGGAACTTATGGTTCATGCAGAGAAAGAGACAGCTATAGGGTAGGTGTTGCCGTATCATTCCAATTCTGAGGGCGGTCAAGCATTCTCACACATTACTAAAAGTTCATTTAAGCACAATAGCACATTCTTATCACACAGCTTAAATAGCCACCAGAGAAACAAAATAAAATAGACCAAATAAAATTAATAAACACAAAATAAATGAAATAGGTCTGTACATAATATGTACTTAAATAGCACATTCTTATCACACAGCTTAAATAGCCACCAGATAAACGAAAAAGGTCTGTGTATTAGTAACATGTACTTACATAAATAAATAGCAAGTTCTTATCACAAGCTTAAACAGCCACCAGATAAACCAAATAAAGTAGACCAGATAAAATGAACACTTGTTCACCCAAGTCTCATCTAAATAGTATATGGGAGATAATCCCACTTTTCGTATCTCGTGCATGGACCATAGAAATAACATTCTTGCTACAACAATTTTGCTCCGTTCCAATAAGAATTTTCTGCCATCGTTAGTATGTTTGTACTGAAATCCCATGCCCTTTAAAATGTGCAACATTGAGGATTTCCCACACTGAAAATTCTCAGCCTTTCTCATTTTGAACTGTTGGGTATTCTCCTTTCTTGTACATATCAAAAATAATGCGACGAAGAACATTTTTGACAAAGTCATCTAAACCAGTAAGTTCCTTATTGTGATTGTCGCTTACCTGGTGATTTAAATATTGGGGTCCCATTGCTTTTGATGTTTTCATTGGCTTCTCTTGAAATACATTGCACTTTTCGTAGCCCAACACCACACACACTTGCTGGGTTCTCCTGAGCATTGGCAACACTGGATCGAGAACCACATGCAGCTTTACTGTTTATCCCCGACTGTATTTTGAAATAGTTGTACACATGATACACAATTTCTCTTGCGTGTCTATGCAACACCTGGCATACTGTTGTATCTTCCATTATGGCTCACATTAATACTTTATTTCACCACTTATTTCCCAGCAAACAAAAGCAAACTTGAAAGACTGAGCAGAGAACAGCTCTGCTTGTATGCAGACACTTAAATGAAGCAAATTGGCTGTTTAAGTCACATGACACTTCCGGATTTCTGAGCAACTAGCAACCGCCTTCATACTTGGATCTTAGTCTAGTATACCCCAAGAGAGACAAAGTTTTGTTACACAAAATATATATAGCTCTCATTAATAAGCACAAATGTATATATATATATATTTTTTTTTTTTTTTTTTTTTTTGTTAGCAGTAAACCATTTCGGTGATGTTACTTGTTATTTGAATTTTCCAATACTTTGCTCTTTTCTCAAATGGGTATTTCTTTTTTTTTTTTTTTTTTTTTTTTTTTTTTTTTTTTTTGTGGCTATTCAAAGAGAACAGAATTTCAGAACCAAAACATAACATCAATTTTAAGATTTCATTATCTCTTAAAGCCTACTGTATCCATATTCCCTTTGCACTTACAAATCACAGAGAAATAGGAAACATTTTACACTAAATCTATATCTTTGTTTTTTATTTAACAGCATGGATTGTACAGGATTATCCAAGTGAATGCTTGTTAAAAGGCTGTTGAAGAGTACTATCTGAAAAATATAACTTGTTCTGTTTACAATAAACGTACAATCACTCTGGTTAAACTGGAAGTTGCAAAAAATCACTAATATATTTTTTGAATTCCATGTGTATTAGTATCTCTGTACATCAAGTTTCTTGTTGGTTACATGCTTCAAAAGCTGTTTAAATTAAGTTTAAAGTTATAAAAGTTATTTTATTATTTAAAAAGTAATTCTTCTAATCTCACTGTTATACTGTATATTTATGTATGAATTGTTTTGTATTAAGGTTTCAAAATAGGTAAATAGCATTCAAAGTTTTCGTGGCAATAAGCTCTTGCGATAGAAAGAAAATATCTGTGGATCAGGAACAAGAACAAACTTTCAAACGTGTTTATCAATGACACTTGGAAAATGTCTGAATTTGCAACATGGAATATTTCGAAAATGACTGCTGCTATGGAAGAGATTGACACAAATGTGTATTTTAATCAGTTCATTTTCCCTCTAACAAAATTTAACCTATTTTTTAAGATAGAAAGTAATACAAAATTCAGTGAAATAAAGGGAAGTTTACAGGTATTCACAGAAAATTCAAGGAGTGCATGCTAATTCTTATGACAATATATTAAACATATGTCATTTTAATCAAAGAGAAAAGTCTTGCATGTGATGGATATGCCATTATGGTAATTTTTATAAACTTTGTTTCTTTAATATTATGAAAATGTTGGATAACTTTCATGACAGTCATAATAAACAGAATTAACTATATGTTTGCAGAATATTGTTTCATTCTAACTCCACAATGGGAGAGAAGGGACAAAACCAGCCTATGCCGTGGCAGTATCCACCTTATGGGATGTTCCAACCATATCCTGGGTATGAATATTTATTTACCTTACTGTGTATTCTTGGCATTTTTCATAACATTGCCTATCCTTTGATTTCCAAGCTGATATTTCAATTTGTACTTTTCCAGGCATTATTGTCCTCCTGGCTATGGTCATCCATCACAGTATTATTTTAATTATAATTCTGTAAGTATTTCATAATTTGCATTCTCAAAAAAACTGTTCATTGCAGTATAATCATGTGTTTTGCATTACCTGCTGCTGAAAGTACTTTTGTTAATTGAAACATTTTCTATCCTGGATTATATTTGTTACATTATTTCATTAATCAGCTACAAAAGAAAAAATTAAAAAGTATTTGATAAATCCTGAATTGCATTGTAAGTTCCAGAAATTTTGCAATAAAGAATAATGTCAAAGCTAGTGTAACAAATGCATGTATGAAATAAAGTTTTTATCTCATTGTGATGTATTATTTTCTAACATCTTGTGTTTTTACATTAAACAATTTGTATTCAGTTTATTAAAGCAAAATGTGCAAGTTTTTTCAAATACGCACCGTAGAAACCTAATAAATGCTCTCAGACTTCCCATAATTAAACTACAAGTAGAGTATATCGAGATTTAACTGCGTAAAAAATACGACTCATCTATAATTTAATACAAGTAGAATGTTTTTTTCTGCAGGGAATGGGTTTTAACACCAACATGCAGGGTGCAAATGGTCCCAACAATTCAAACAATCCACAGATGCAAGGCATGACACATATGATGCCTAATAAACCTTTTCCTTCAGGTAAAGTCAGCTTCTTGTTTATTCCATATATATTTGCTTATTCACTTACCTATGTAGAGTAAAAGGAGTTCTTATGACTGCATGGTACATTCAGTGAAATATTATGGTAATACTAATACCCACCATAAAATTTGTTTTATGAGTCAGTTATTGCATTAAGCTGAGGTATTTCAGTTGAAAAGTACACTTAGGTTACAGAGTTGGAAGAAAAAAAAAAGAAGCAAATTTTATATTAAGGTTATGAGAAGGAGAGAATGAATTTAGAATAATAATTTCATGGCTGAGTATTGTTTAATGGTGAAGTTGATAGCCTGCAGTAAAAGTTACATAATAGATATTTCAAATATACATAGCCAAATACCAATGAGGGATTATCTTGGTGAATCTGAAATTTATCTGTACTAAAATGTAGCTAACCTACCAACAATCTAGGACTAAAATGCTCCACAATACTTTCCTTAAAATATTAGCAAATTTAGATTTTCTGTAAAATGGCATTAAGATTTTGATTAGAATGTATGTTTGTAAGATATTTTCATTAGAAATGAAATACATGTGAATTTTTTGGTATAGTCTCTTGAAGTTCTGCTCATTGGGGTGAATTTTTGCATAAGTGGTCAACCATATGAGATAGACAAAATGTTAAATATTACAAATAGAAACATCATTAACAGTGAAGTTTTCTTCATGTTGAAGTTTTGTTGAGTCACATTTGTTTACACTCACCTTCACTTATTATTCAAATGCAAATAATAAGTGAAGGTGAGTGTAAACAAGTGTGACTCAACAAAACTTAAGCAAGACAAAATGTTAGTACAAAAATTGTAGGACTTATTTAAGGACACAAGTTGTAAATTTTTAAAGCACACTACTTTGGAGATGTTCTTTGTTATTTGTTTACCTTTCAACCAAGCAAAGAGAACTGAATTTCAGAGTCATCATTTAGTGATCTGTTCTTGCAAGATTTAACTAACCTAAAGCTTACTGTATTCCCACATTTATAGCAGCCGTGTTCATTGCATCCCAGGCAGCATCAAACCTTTCACTTCTGACCACAAATCCTCACATGGAAGCAATTATAAGGATGTTCCAACCTCAAACATATGGGGTGGTCCTTCTCAATATGTTCACCAAGTTATAGCACTGTTGCAATATTTTTCTTATACCCTCAGAACTGTGTACCTTCTATTAGCTTAGACTGTGCAAATGTGCTTCTTATGTGTGTTAATTAATCTTATATTTATAGAAGTTACATAGTGTTTTACGTAGTGTAGTTTTATAAATTTATTAGTGTTTAGTAGTTATTGGTGTTTAGCACTTGCGTAATTTAATTAAGATTTGGAGACTGTGGGAATCGAATCTAACATGGATATGCTAACATGGATTTCCATTCATACTTGCAATATATGCCTAACAGTATTTCTAACCTTTCTCAAGTTCTAAATCATTTATGACATTCAGTCATGCGAAATGTACGTGATTATTTAAATTGTGTTTAACTTTTACACAACTTAACTTTACACTGCTTAACTTTATTCAAACTTGTAAAATTAGCAGACATCCTTGTAAAAAGTTTCCAGCATTTGAAAAGAGTAATAGAGTTTCCTTACTAGTTTTTCTTTAATTCCTTAGTTGGTTTTTTTACTTTTACTGCTCTGTTAAATCAACTGAAATTTGATTCACCACCTGTAGCTGCCATAGAATATAGAAAAATGTTTTAGGATAAATCGGCTCACAATTGTAATAAACAAAGCTCTAACGTGCAATCTTTGCTTATAAATTATTATTAACTACCAGAATATCCAAAGTGCTTCTTTAATTTGCAAGTAAATATCTCTCGCAAATTCATGCACACTAATGCAATTTAACCCTTTTAAAATTCTAATGATGGTCCTACAACAAGGTATCGGAATGATTTACTAAGCTTTCCTTGGATATTATGCTAATAATACGCATTTAGTTCTGGTAGGTAATATAAGTACCATAACAAAAGAGGTAATATATCTTTTCAGTTATGTTATAAAGCGTTGTAATATTATGTATTATAGGATACATTAATCATTTAAAGTTTATGTGAAAAGATCAATGACTATTTCGTACAGTGAATTCAACTTAATTATTTTTTTTTATTTGCTTCTAAACTTTATTTTAAATGACGATAACCCTGAGTATTTTCAGCTGTAAACACATGCCTAACATTCTTCACCCCTCTAACCCAGTAAGTGTATCCTAAGATGTTTATGACATTGTGGTTAGGGGGAAGAACAGTTTTTCCATACAAAGCTAGCCGCCTGGGGATGCTTTAAGCATGGTCACTTTACTTTGTACCTACAAAAAAAAAGTTTACAGTAAGATAATTTCTGTAAATGTTTATCTCAATTAAGATAGAGGAATAAGCATTTGTAAGAATAATCATACAAGATTAGGAAAAATCATGTAAGTGCAACTTTTCAGATTGGTGTTATATTGAAATCTCGATTATAAATGTGTGGTTTTCTTTCCCTTTACTAGCAGAATTCAATCAACAGGGTGGAATGAATAGCACAGGTAATCAATCAGAAGTAGGTGAGAAGAAACAAAATGAATGTAGTGATATGCCACCACTTCCTCCAGGACCACCTCCACCAATCAGCGGACACAATTTTCAAAATCCAGCACCACCAGGAACAACTCCAGTTTTGCGACCTCAGTTCTATAACCAGAATACTAATAACAGTAAGTAAACCATTGACATCATGTAGTTACACAATTATTTTAATGTTCTATTAAATTGCAATATTATACAAGGTTTGTTACAATTGGATTGCCAGAATGTACAATTTGAATAAGGGAAATAATAGTTCTACTTGTGCTCAGATATAATAGTATTTTGAAGTTTGACTTTTAGAGTAGCTTTATGGAACAAAAGCTTTCTTAAACTATATTCAATAATAGTATTCATATGTAGGTTACTATCTAGAGTGAAAAAGCAATTCATAAAGATTTGTTGTAGAGCATTTTTTGTCCTAGTATGTACATGTAAATTCCTGTGCAACATAGCTTCATCAATGGAAAGTGCAAAACAGGTGGTAATACTTAAAGCTGCTCGATAGCTACTAGGTTCATTTATCAAATCAACTAGATAGATGACAGAAAAAGGACAGAAAGATGGATGGAATTGTTATTTGAAATTGTCAGCTTAATTTTAATTTTTTTCATGTTTGGCAGAGGAAAGCATAGTAATTTCCAGTATATATTTTAATGCATATTGACAAAAGAAAACTACAATATTTCTAAAAGTCTGATTGTTAAATACCATAAAAGAAGATTGCACTGCAGTTGAGATAGTAGAGTTTTACTTGAAGTCAAATGTTCAAAGCCATCAGTGTTATAGCTTATGCTTTGATCAACTACGACTTGGCTCCTAGCTAGCCCGGAATAAAGTGAAACAAATGGAAATTAAAAATCCTTTCATGGAAGTGTTGAAAACAGTGTTGTTGTATAAATTTAAATGGAAATTAATTGTTTTTTCACACTAGCCGTGTGTAGGATGCACTATAAAAGGGTAGAGTTAGACTGAAATATTCAATGCCATAGCCGGTACTTGAACCACGGATCTTCTGGTCTCCGTCCATCCGCTCTAAACCATTGAGCTACTATGGCCAATGTGCCAACATGACATTAAATTCTCCAACTGACTCGTACTGGTTCAAGTCCCAGCTATGGCATTGAATTTTTCAGTCTGACTCTACCCTTTCAAAGTGAAACAAAGTTTTACACAGAGATTACACTCTCAATTTGGAAGCTGTCAGGTTGAGATTTTTTGTACTAGCTCAGGATATATCATTGCACATTTTTTTTAAGGATGTTGCACAATTCCTGATGTGTTAAAAACTGAAAGTATTAATTTTGTATTTTTACCATTATTTTCATTGCTAATCAAATTGTCACTATAATTATTGCTTTTCAACAATGCTGCCTCAAATTTTGTCTGGAAATTACTGGTTATTCTAGTATGCCATTCTGAGATGTAGCCTGCCTCTAACAATGGTAACTTGTCTGCCTCACATTCAAGAGGTCCCAAGTTCGAATCTCAGCCATGGTGATGTTATCTGGATAAGGTTATTTTCTGGGGTTATCCGTTGTCCTGAAAGATGAATGATGGGAAACTGTAAGCTCTATAGACCCTCTGCTCATTTGAACATTTCTTTCATTTCAATCATCTGATATGATTTAACATTGGAGTGCATAAATTTAAAAAAAAGTTCTGATATGTATAGTAAACAAAAACCGCAAAAAATTACTGCAAACCAATGAAAAAGCAAACCCGGCTCAAAGCAAACATCACATGCTATTCTGCTTATGGCTTACTCCAATGGCTAACTTGCAACTGCCTCACCAAAAGAAAAAAGCTTAGGAACTCTAGTTCCTACATTCACAATGTAACAAATTATTCTTAATATAGCGCCTTTACTAAGGTTAGCAATAACAAGTTTTACTGTAAGAGCCCAAGCTCTGTGTGGCTGTGAGGAAGGTGCTCAAGTTTACTTTGAATAAGAACAGCACTAGAGAGGGGAGGGGAGTGCTAATGACCAGCTGGACAGTGGCATTTTAGATTTGTCAATGAATGCATAAAACTGAACAGTGCAAATAAATGTCAAAACCACAGTAACTGGTGCTGTTAGTGTCATGTGGTATGATGCTATTTAAGGGTGACCTTTTACTATAGAGAAACATGTTAACCAGGCAAAAAGAACACCAGAGGAACATTAAGTTGAAACAAACAGAAAAATCTGCAGTTTCACACCATTTTTGGACAGAAAACCACAACATTAGCCACAACATTAAACTGTTAAAATCTTTAAGTACACCCATAGAATTGGATATTTGGGAAAAAATATTCATAAACAACAACCGAGATAAAGTTATAAATTTTGAAATCCCGGCATTAAATGAAGTATTAAAACTTAGTGCCCCTAACACCAGATGGCAGAGTGATCGGAGCTCCGTAGTAGTGGAAGAAGAGGGAGGTTCATTTAGTCACCAAACAGCTGATGATGAGATCGAATGATCTTGAAAACGTTTCAGTTATACAACAAGTAAGTGAAGACTGAGTGTAAACATAGTGACTCATAAATTCAAACTTGAATATGAAGAATACTTCACTGTTAATGCTTCTGCTTTTAATATTTATTTAAATTTAACTTAATTCAAAATGCCTAATATTGGCAAAAAGTATGAAAAGTCAGTAGATCTTCATAGCCATTGTTCTGTTTTCACTTTCACCTCACATCGGCCGTGCTAGTGAAAATATGTTTATTGTCACTCTGGTGGACCTATCATCTGTTGCCGTATTCACAATGATGTAATTTATAACACTCAACACAATTCCATCCGTGCATTTGGTGGGGTTTTTTCCCCAATATTCAGATTCTGTTTCCTCAACTTTCTTAGCTTTTTCTTGAGTGATGGACTTCCAGAAGGGGAATAAGTTTCCTTTCCTCATTTATTCGTTACGATTAACACCATGTTTTTGCAAGAAATTCACTATCTCTTTCTTGGTAGAATATTTGGGCACTTTTCAGAAAAGATTCAATGCTCAAAATTACAACTAAAAAAGGTGGGGTGTGTAGAATAAACATTTCTTTCAACCACTTTGGTGGTTAATTGGTCATAGTAAACCCCACTGGTGCTTCCTGCCTTATAGAGCATTCGCAAACCCCTTCTTCCTTCCAGCATGAATCATAAAACAATGAACCGAGTGCCTGCATTGTATCTTTCGGTAACTTCAAAAACCTCATCTTCCAAAACCTCTTCTCGGGTTACTGTCCAAATTCCACCAGATTTCCGCAAAACTTTATAATATGTATACAAGATACTCATGCCATGTAGAATTTTAGGTTTCTCAATTAAAATCTTCTGTTTGCTTCCACATTTTCTCCACTTGAAGCCAATAGTTTTTACGACTCTTATCAAAGATATTGTGACCCAAGGAAAATGTATTCTGTGCTTAATCAAACGAAGTTTCTTTGCACTGCTGTTCATGTAAGGCACAATAACAATAACACTATACAGTGATAATTTCTGTTTATGCAAGCATTGCCACACGTCACCAGCTTACTTATCTCCTCACCGCACTCCTTTCCGCTCAAACACACAGAGCTGAGTCCCTACCAGTACCAGCTCAGCATCTTGTTAGTATTTATATCTTGAAATAATATAAGGCAATATTTTAATACAGTTCAGACTGACTGAAATGTACTTAAATATTCTAGTCTGAGAATCCCCATACATGTATGATAATGCATCAGCTTGAACATGCTGGATCTTAAATTAGAAGCTTCACTGTTTCAAAGTCCATATGGCTAACTTTCTGCATCTCCTGGATCTGGCCAATGCCCAGGAAATAACCTGATTAATAGTTTCCAATAAGAACTCGGCATTTCAGTAAAACCTTAGTGTAATCTCTTCTGTTTAAGCTTACTAAAGCTTCTATTTATAGATTGAATAATTGTTGGTTGTGGTCAATTTGCATAAACCATGTATCTTTGTACCGTCACTTATCATAGCTGACAACAATGGAAATAATCCCTGAATTTGCATGAGTTTGCAATATGTCAATGAAAAATTTGGTACTGCTAATACTGTAGTGAAATAAACTAATTGAATGAAAAAGCATGTTCTTAATCTGAGTCCCACTTAAACTTAATATTGTCCGTAGTTCAAGCAAATAGTAAGGATATAAAAATTATTTGTGGTTGGTTTATTGACACTCGTCACTTCTTTTTCAGTTGGAAAGAGATTGAAAATGGAGGCCAGGGCCTTTGAAACTAGTCTCTCATAAATATATGAAAAAGAAGTGACGAGTGTCAATAAACCAACCACAAATAATTTTTATATTAATTTTGACGTCACTGTTACTAAATTCCTCCAAACACACACACACACACACACACACACACACACACACACACACACACACACACATAAATAGTAAGGAGTTAAAATTGTATAGGTCAAAATTTTTAGTAAAGGCTGTAAATGTAGTTAAATGTGGTGTGCATTCGTTTCAGTAGGAAGTGTGGCAATTAAATAACGAGATTGCATAGAAGCATAGTGTGAGTGGATATTGCAATTCAGTTGAATCTTGAACCTTCAAGACTAACCACCATTGGTTGAACCTTGGTTGCAGAGGATGTTGTTTTGTACTAGTGCCGCAAGAATGGTGATCTTAAAAATCAAGCAAAACATTGACTTCAAATTCCTTGTGAAATTAAAAATGTTGACATCGGAATGTTTTCATGTGTTAAAGAAGGTGTTTGGTAATCATTTATGTCAAATGCGCAAAGGTTTGAATGGCAAAAACAGCTTGCTGAAGGTCAGGAAAAGATTGAAGATGAAGAACTTGCCTGCCCACCAGTGAGATAAGTAAGATAAATTTTGAGACAGTAAGATGAATTTTGCATGATTTAAATATGACAAAAGTTTGTGCGAAACTGGTTCCAAAAACCTCTCAGGAATATTTTTTTAAAAAAAAAAGTCAGAAGAGCGTTTGCTCTGTTGTCATGGAAGAACTGGTCTTACTCAGGAGTGTCATCATATGTGATGATTTATGTATCTTCCTTTACGACCTAGAAACAATCAATTGATGCACTGGAAGACCCCACATAACAAAAAATGGAAAAAAAAAAAAAAAAAAAACATGCATGGCAAAGTCAAAATTAAAGGCAATGTTGATTGCTTTTTCCAAAATCAGGGTTATAGTTATGACTAACTGGGTGCCTGAGCAGGGCTGTCTCTATGATTACAGGCCTGGACGTGTGATTCATGACATCATAACATGAGGCCCATATTCCAACCATTTGTACAGAATATCACAAGTTTTACAAGGCTTTTAAACATTATTGTGCATAAATTTATATTTTTACATTTCCATATTTATTGGAAAATGTGCATTCTGTAGTTAATGACAGAGTATCTTTCTTAATGCTAATATAACTGCAATTTACTTCATTTTCCTGTAGTTACCAACTGTGTTTAATAATGCAGTGGTTTTAAAAGGATTTTGGCTATTGCTTTTGTTATTTTTGTTGTCAAAACAGCACTTTGTAGTTTTTAGTTACTAATGTTTCAGTCAGCACCGATATTGACACATGTGTCGGTCAGTACCTATATCTAGATTTACGTTTCTCCGGTTTTCTACATTAAGGAATTATTGTTCATATGCCTCAGAAATTAAGCCCTGAAATATACTGGAGATGCATGGATTAAATAACACATGAGCTGTGATGGCCACTTCAGCACTTCCCTATCAGTTACCATTAAGTAAGCACTAACTTCAGAAATTTGAATATCAGAATTCATTCTGTGTTCACAGCATAATTTTTTCCTATATTTTTTGTGTTTATTAAACTGTTCACCAGGTATAGAGTTACATTATTTTTATTTCTGGTTGTTATAAGGGTTTGCACAGTTTTTGCAGGCTCTTGTGTGTTTGAAGGACCATGAATGTTATTTACCCTTTTTATAAGACAGCAGGTTTTAAATAAATTTTATCTATCAACACATGGACTATGATTCCTTTCGTGGACTACGTTTTCATGAACTCTGATTTTCACCTTCTCTAATAAATATTTTAAATGCACTGATTTTGAATTACAGTCTGGACTTGAGGGTTTGATAATATTGTCTGAGATAGGATAAAGAAAGTGTATTAGACTCTTGGGTGTATATTTAATTGACTTTTGATTAACCAGTTTTACCTGTTCTAGGAATTTAGTATTGACATATTCTGTGGAAATTTCATTCATATCCTCCCAGCATTCCCTTGCAATGTTGATGGCCTGAAGTATTTTATGTTCTGTTTGATTGCTTGCTCACCATTCATATGACTTAAAAGAGCATTAAATTTGAACCATTTATCCAGTATTTCTTTACCAAGATGTTTGGGTATTACAGTTTTAGCCTATAGAACCTGAATAATAAAATAGGATTGAAAAACTATTTGTAGTCGGTTTTTGACACTTTCTCTTTTACATATTATTGAAGGACTAGTTTCAGAAGCCATTACATCCATTTTCAACTTCAAAGGTCCAAACCTTTAATTAATTTTGATGTCACTAAATTTTACTAAATTTGCTAAAGTTAGTAAATTTCTCCAATCATGCATAATGAAATTAGAGTTAATTTTTAATATAGCTACAAGTTTTTTAATTTCTATGTATAATTTTTTTGTTTTTGTTTGTTTAAAAAAGACGATTTTCCTGTGTGATGATAATGAATCCCTCTAATTTCATGTTAGTAATTCTATTTTTAAAACTGTAAAAACTAACAATTTTGCTATCTTTGAGCCACTTAGAAAATGCTGCTACATCCCTCTCTAATTACCCTGTTCTTTCTTCTGGAATCATACGTTTGGCAGTAAGTTCTCAAGTAAGATAACATGGTAAATTAGGAAGCAATGATCAGTATGTATCTTCAGTAAATTTAGACATTTTTTTGGATACTAAAAGAATGTTTTAATTACCTTTACGTGGCAGTAAATTTCTTCTCTATGTGCTGTACAGAAAAATGTATCACACCTGGTTCTTTATCCCTGTGATAGCACGTACCCACTGCTGTCTCCTTTGTGGGTTCTTTGGAAATGAAAACACTGTAATATACTTGTCATCTCTTGTTTTATAGATTGATGTACAGCATGGCACACAATACATTTTAGACAGTTTTACTGGAAACTACACTGTTTTATAATGTAATTGTTTGCCCTTTTAATTATTCGGTAATTATTTATTACCCATTAAGAGACACTTGCAGCTTTTTATTATTCAACTACACACTGATATTCTGCATTGCTATGATGTATGTACTCTATATTTACTTGGTACTAAAGCAATAATGTGAGCCTCCAATGTTGATATCATTGTCACAATCTTCTTCAGCTTTCTACCCTGTAAACATAAAGATGGCCTTAATCTGAGGCTCCTGTTAATCAGAAATACTATAAAGAAGTCCTAATCAAACTGAGGGAAAGTGTAAGAAAGAAAATACAAGATTTGTGGAAGAACAACACATGGATTCTGCAAAAGGACAGTGCACCAACCCACAGTACCATATCTGTGGGAAAAAAAAAAAAAAAAAAAAAAAATAGTGGACAAGACTTTTATCTGTTCCCAAAAGTAAAAAGTGCATTGAAGGAAGTACATTTTCTGAGTGTTGAAGAGGTAAAAGCAAAAAGGGCAGAGTTGTTGAAAAGGATGTCAAAGGATACATTGCTTAGAACAATGAAAGACAGTATGGTAAAGATTAGTTGTAACTTTGCAATAAATTTCTGGTGCTAGTCTCATTGTTTAATTGCCACACCTCGTATACTTAAAAGGACAACATTTATAAAATCTGAATTTGTTATAGCATTGAAATAGTGATAATTAATGTTGAGTATTACTTAAACATTAATTAAGCATTAATGAACATTATTGTTTGACATGTTACAGCTTACAGTCCTGTGAAGTTCAACTTAGCAAACAAGAAGACTGGTCTTGGATTTAAACCTTTTAACAACAGTGGTGGAAGTAAAAAGAAGCGCAAGAAAAACAAAAACAATCAGTTTGCCAACAACTTCAACAATTCAATGGCAGGCAATAACTCCATGTTTATGCATCCTCCTCCTCTCCCACCTCCAGAGTCTTATCCTCCCTTACCTCCTCTTCCACAAGAACCTCCTCCAGATGGTGAAGATACTCCTAGAGATGAATCTATGGAGAACACTGAAGGTTCAAAACTTACGGATAGTGCTGGAGATTTACCATTTCCAGTTGGCAGCAAGATGTTAGAAGAACGGACATCAGCAGCCATGAATAATTCAGAAACCCAACAAAAATCATCAATAACAGCTGCCTCGGACTCTTTGAGGGGAGATTATGACTGGCCAGAAAGCCTCAAGTAAGCTTAACACATGTACACTGCTTCTAGTAGATGGCATTTCTGGGTATTAAAAAGCAAGATTTCCTCAGAATTCTTTGATACAAAAGGATAATGCCTAGCAACAATATTATCATTTTGCATTTTGGTTCAAATGTCCGTTAGGAAGTCAGGTAGGGCCTGAAGAGGGAGAGGGGTTTGAACAGTTTATCTGCTCTGGTAGTGGATCTGTTTACTACGAAATGAGTGTATGTGCATTTGAGTCATCCATGCTGCTGGTTCTAATGCTCATTTCAGTAACTGCAGTGATAGGTGTTATGCATGGGTGAGTTATGTGACAACACTGTGTATTTTACATGAACCTAGCATGCTTATCACATATGGAAGGGACCCACCTTGGTAACGTAGGTGGTAGCGTATCTGTCTCACGTTCACAAGGTCCTGAGTTCAAATGTCGGTTAGGGTGAGTTACCTGGATCAGGTTTTTCTGGTTTTTTATCCTGAAAGACGAATGTCGGGTAGCTCTTAAGCTCCATGGACCCCGGACTCATTTGAGCATCATTTCATCCATTGTCCGATATGACTTAACGTTGGAGGACATCAATTACAAAACAACTATTTGGAAGGCAGGCATAAACATCATGCGGCTGGCAAAAGTGATTATATTACATATTCTTCTGCCTTGCCTTCTTGTGTTGGGTGGACAGTACATAGTGCCCTTCTATATAAATGTATTGTCCAACGGAAGGGGACACCTTGCTGCATTGAGAGCCTGTGTGGATCTATTGTGAGCTACCATCCCATAGGTGGAAGAAATGAGGTGAATGGAAACACTCAAGACTGGCAAAGGTTAAGGACTAACTAAGCTACAGAAGTGTGCAGAAATCCCTAATAGTTCCACAAATAACCACAAGCCACACCAGTGTTTTCCTCAGGCCGCAGTTTTTGTGCTCAGTAAGCCTGGTGTTAATGCTATGCATATAGTTTCAATGTAAACCAGACTGCAAGAACATGGAATACTGTATACACTGGCCGATGATAGAGACTCCCGGGGATATTTTGCTGAGCTTAATACATTTTTAGGCTTGAAAATAGTCTTCACACTATGGCGCTTCGGTATGTGTTCAATTCAATCTGTGACATGTTTTAGTATGGTAGGAAAACTGCTCTTGTTCTTTGTGTCTGTGTACTAAACAGTAGATTGAGGTCTGGCAGGACAGAAAATTCTTTTCACTTCTTGGATGAGTAACCATTCAACATAGCTACTTGTTCTATGTGACAGAATTTCATGCCAATAAGCACAGAATTGATGTTTTCTCCGGTCCAAAAAGCGCAGATGATTTTGAATGAAACACCTTGTATCATACTGCATTTACAATGCAACTACATGATGCAAACACAGCACTGACTTCAAAATTTTAAATCTCTCGATGTGTCAAAAAAACACTTTTTAAACCAATTCTCGAACTGTATAAACACTTAAGCTCCACTTACTTTTTAAATTAGGACAAGTTTCAAGGACACCGCGTCCCCATCCTCAGCTGATGTTCTACTGGTTCTTCAGGTGACCGCCTCCCTCTCCTGGCGCTGTTCAATGAGTTGAATGACGTCATCTACTATTGGAATTTCGAAGTTCATTGCTCTCTTTTTGTTCTTCAAAATGTGTATATTTTCCCAAACTGTTAATTCCCAATACTTTTTTGCCGGTACCAAAAGTTTTATGTCTTTGGAAATGTTGTGATTTTTTGACCAGAAGTGATGGGCTATGGCCGATTTATCTGTCTGTTTGTATTTAATACATTATTTTCAGATACAATCACAAGACATATTTTTACAAATTCTCCTAAGGTGAATAGTTTTAGAGCCTTTTTTTCTCCTTTGAATAAATTGCTGTTGACTCATCAGTAAATTTGTGAAACTCTTTAGAATGCTTTGTTTGATGTGTATTTAATGTTTCTTCATTACTGCAATCATATCACTATGTATCACATTAGTTTATTGAGGTACTGCTTTATAGCATTATTCAGTCACTGTTCATTATATTTTCATTTATCTTTGTAAGCATTTTACATTTTTTGCAACTCTCCTACACAGATAAATCTATTGAGAACGAAACAATTGCTGGTTGAAAATACATGTGCACTGTAATGCTGAGAAAGGAGGTTTGAGTAGATAGCAATACTTAAGGGTGGTATATAACCTGCTATGGATGCCTTTAGCTGCTGGCCTAGGGTAGGGTGGACATGCAAACTTAACAATTCATTTATTTTCACTGCTGTCTCCTGGACAAGTGTGTTTGTGGTTTGGTCTGCTTTTCTTTATTGGAAGCATTTACTTGATTTTTTATATTATCAAAAGTCACTGACAAGTTTCCATATATTTAAAATATTTACGTCATAAATAAAGTGTACATCTTGAATTTTCCAGGAATAACCTATGAAGTTGTCTTTGTTCTGAATCACTTTCCTATAACTGGTAAACTGTAAGAGATAGGAAAAACTTAAAACAAAAAAGAAACAAACTCTCATTAAAAAGCATACCATATAATTTCTGAAATAAAATTTTGTTGTATTATTTATTTCAAGAGATATTTTTATTTACTGGTTTCTATTTTTGAATATTACTAGAGCTTGTTTGCTCTTATATTACATTCAAGTAGCCTGTATTCACTATACACAGAAGGGACAATTGCTGCAGGTAAACAATGCTTAAGATATATATGCCATGAATAGTAGGTACTATAAATTGCTGCCCTGCCCTTCCTCTTTTTTTAAAAAGATTTTGACTATTGCTTTACTTTTTATAACTGTAATAAAATGTGTAAAAAATGTTTATCATGATTAACAAATAAATAGAACAGGCAACTTTTATAAGAATAGTATAGAGAAAAATGATACGGGAAAGTCGTTGAGTGCAGCACATCTCATATTTTCCCTTTCTTTCCACTCATTACTTTCTCTTTTGGGGAAAGTTAGACTGCTGTTTGAGGGCCTCCAAATGTATTGATACATAAGACTCTTAGATGAGTTGTAATAAGTAGTATACATACTTGTACAATCAGACTTTTTAGAAAGGAATTTTAGGCGTCAGTAAAAACATCATACTCCGTCAATATATTTTATTTTTATTCCTTATTACTTTAACCTTTCTAATGGTGGTTGGTTTGTGTTTTAGTCACAAACTAGTGACTGTATTGGCTGCTTACTAAAATTTTGTTACAGAAACTATGTTACCCGTTGCTATGCAAAATGTGTGGAGACTGTGGATAAGGATCAGGTGGAAATTATACTTAAGGGAAAAATAACTCGAGCTGCCAATGAGGGCTCATTGTGGATTAAAAATTGGGATGAGGAACCACTTCCAAGGTTAGACGGCTCATAATTTTGTTAGTTGGATTATGATAAAAATGGAAAGTGTCACTAAGACTTTCTCTAACCTTTCAGCATACACAGTGAGAGGAAGTTCATTGAAATCAAAAAATCTTTTCCTGCATCTTCTCCTGAAGTCACGTGTACGGGTGCAAATCCACAGAAACAGCAGTCAAATGGGCGTGGTAAAAAATCTGGCATTTCAGCAGCATTGGGATCCAGATTAGGAGTTAGAAGTTACAGGAGAAGATCACGATCAAGGTCTCGGTCAAGATCCCATTCCAGGTCACCGTCACGAGCAAGGCACAATAGGTCAAGGTCTAATGAATCACGCAGTCCTGTTCGTCGACGAAGAAGAAGGTAATGTTAAGGATTATTGACCATAATGTCATCAGCTATTTTTTCAGTGTTCATTCAAACCTCTTAACTGCTTGATATATGATATACACAAAATAGAAGTATTACATATTAACGGATTGAGAGAAAAGGATACATTTTAATTACATGCTAACAATAATGAAAGTGCATTTGATTTTTTTAACTGGTAATTACATGCTAAGAGTTGTAAATTGCTGGAAAAATACTTTGCAGATAGTTGTGTCTGAAGAGAATCATTTGGTGGCCTTTTGACTTCGTCGTCATTTAGCTTGCCTCTTGTGATGGAGTTCCGCAGAATCCCAATACAAAGACCAATAGTAATCTGCAAGCTTAATTCATTCCAATGGCTCTGATATCTTTGTTCAATAACAGAAATATCCTGATGGAATCTCTCCCCATGTTCATCACTAACAGCTCCACAACTAGGAGGGAAAAAGTCTAGGTGGGAGTGGAGAAAATGGATCTTAAGGGACATGTTGCATCCAAGGTTACGGTATTTTTGCTGGAGCACTGTCACAAAATGCTTGTAGTTGTCATCTCTTTTGTTGCCTAAAAATCCATGAACAACACCCTTGAAGGCTTCCCAAGCTTCCTTTTCTTTCCCCTCCAAAACTTGGTTAAATGCAGGATCCTTTACATATTCTCTTATTTGTGGTCCGACAAAAGTGCCTTCCTTAACTTTTGCATCACTTAATTTCCAAAATTGCTCTCTGATGTGCTTAAAGGCCCATCCTTTTTGGTTAATAGTTTTGACGAAGTTTTTCATCAAACCCAGCTTGATGATATGCAGGGGTGGAAAAAGAACATCTTTTGGGTCCACAAGAGGCTTGGCAACAACATTTTTCTCGCTAGGGTGAAGATTTATTGTCTTCTTCAATATAATGCAATTTCCTATCTCTGCTGTTGCACATATATAAGAAGCAGCAATGCTTTGTGTAACCCAGTTGCATTCCTAAGAGTATGTCAATGACATTTGCATCACATATTTTCCATTTGTGTTCATGATATTTAATTCAGTCCAAGAGAGCTTTCATATTTGCATATGTCTCCTTCATGTGAACAACATGACCAAAAGTAATAGATAAAAGAAGGTTCCTGTTGTGAAGTAACACAGCTTTCAAACTAAGCTTGGAGGAGTCTATGAATAGCCTCCATTCAGTTGGATCATGGTACAAATTCAAAGATTTCATCAAGCCATTTAATGTTGCAGCAAACAATAAGATTATTTTTCCTAAAAAAAGGGAAGCAGTTCCATGTGACGTTTTCTGTACTGTGAGATTCTCACATCACTTTGGAGAAGATTCCATTGCTGTAGTTGAGACCCAAGAATTTCTGCCTTCTCCTTTGACAGGCCAAGGTCTCTAATGAGATCACTTAATTCCGCTTGACTCAGTCTGCAGTTTATCATCTTTTCCCTCAAAATCAGGGTCATGGGATGTAGTAGGCTTGTTTGGTTCCACACTGTATTCATCTTCTGCTTCAAACACACAATTTTCGGGTGGAGTAGGAATTGTTCATTTCTTCACAGACGATCCTGCCTTTTTAGGTGGAGTCAGGCAGAAATAGCAGTCATCTGTATGGTTTGTAGGCTTCCGCCAAATCATAGGCACAGCGAAAGCCATACATTGCTTTTTCAGCCATTCTCGCGTGTAAGTGAACATGCATTGCAACATATATGTGGAGCCCAAGACTTATCCTGGTCCCCTACTTTCATACCGAAATTATACTGATAGGCAGTCTTACAAGAGGCGTCAGATTGCGTTTCTGTGAGGAAAATGTTATTTCACCACAAATATAACAAAAGTTATTCACATATTTACACATTTTCGTGGCATTTTTACAAATTTTACACCAAAAAAAGCACTCGCAACCAGAAATTTGGCATTAATTTGAGTAGAAATTATATGTAATTCACAGTCACAGCAACAGTATCTGTTTGACTTGCAAACAGCTGAGGAGCACTTGTGTTTGGTTGTTTGACAGGTGTACCAACTCCCCCCCCCAAAAAAAAAAAAAAAATCCCCAAATTTAAAATCTTCGCTCTAAAAGCTGAAATGTCACTTCAAAACAAGAGCTAATCTATCATTTTTATGTATGGTGATTTTTGAATTCAGCAGATGGAAATACATGTAAATTCACTATTTTTAAGCCCAAAACATTGTCATTGTTGCCCAGTGGTATTATTCCAGTCCTCTTTCACCTATACTTTACATTTATAAAGTAGATGTGCATAATCACACTTTAACATAGAACTGTCGGTTTCTCTTATTAAGAAAATATAACTGAATAACTTTACAAGCGCTTGAAAAAATACATCTAAACACTTCGGCGTCTCCTATGAAGAAAAACCAAGGTTATTATTTGCGTTGCTGCCACAACCAATGCTCACACACAAATTTTTTTGTTTATTTTGTTTTTGTTTGTTTTACATTCACAGCTCTCTTTATATCGCATGTTATCACATGTCATCACATGTCTTTCTTTCGCTCACGGATTAATCTCATTCACATCACAGTTTATAGCAATTTCTTCTAAAACATTTTTAACATAAATTTAGAATAACATGCATGATCTATTAAATAATGTTTTGGAGCTTAAATAAGAAACAACTGTTTCAATATGAAAAGTATAAGACATCTTTGTATTTGGGAATTTTCCATTACAAATTAGATATATTTATAATCTATTACTCAATGAATGTAACTATAAATGTATGTCATTTTGTGCAGTGGTAGCTCATCAAGCAGTGATGATAATTTCAAATCTCTGAGAATGACAAAAGGCAGAGGTGGAGGAAGGGTTGCAGATAGATTGACTCTTAAGGGACGCAATGGAAATAAAGCAAAGGCCAAAGCCAAACAAAATAACAAAGGGTAAGTAAAAGTCCATTGCAATTTACAGAGTTTATTCATTATGTTGTAGCTTGTTATGTTATAGTATATTGCAGTAAAATATAATTGGTTACGAAGTTTGCTTATCTTTTTAAGAAATTGTAAATTCTTCACAGATCACAAATCGGCTGGTGATGTAATTATTTGCAAAACTAGTCCTGTGATTTGTGAAGAATTTATAATTTCTTAAAAAGATCAGTGAAAGTATAAACTTGAAAGAAGTGTAGGGACAGTGAAGCATAAATTAGCACAAAAGTGAATCGAGATGATATTGACACATTGCTTCACCCACACTGTTTATTCACAGGACATGTTTCAAGAGCTTTTGCTCTTATCATCAGCTGTTACTCGACTAGTGCAAATTGTAGAGGCTTCCTCTTTCTCCGTATTGTCGATAGATGGAGTGATGTACTTGTCAAAGATGTCCTGTGGTGGAGTTTCAAAATTCATGACTATGACGATTTTTGTTAATGAAGATTTTTTCCCATACGGAAAGGTCTATGGGGGGATTAACGTATTTTATTAGAGATGTTTGTAAGTTGTCATGTCATGTCATGTCTGGTATTCAAATACTATACTAGTATTTGAATACTAGACATGACATCACAGTGGAATAATTGCATTATATTTGTGTGGTATTTGTTGCATCACTGTTACTAGCTTCATTTTTTAGTAAGTAATTTGTCAAATTTTAGATTAAGTCTGCTATAAGATGTTCTGGTTAAATACATGGTTGTGATTAACACTAGCTCATCTTTCTCAAACAAAACTGAAAATACGAGGATGGTTCAATAAGTAATGCAACACTTTTTTTTTTTCCTCCCCTGAAACAGGCATTGTTTTATTCACCATTCAAATACACCATATTATTCCCCAATCTTTTAGCTACACAACATTATTTTTCAGCGTAATCTCCGTTCAATGCAACAGCTTTACAGCACCTTGAAAGAGGGCCTGTATGGCTGCACAGTACGATTCCACTGGTCGATGTCGGAGCCAGTGTCATACTGCATCAATAACTTCAACATCTGCGTGGTGTGTCCTACGGATTGCGTCCTTCATTGGGACAAACATGGAAATCTGACGGTGCTAGATCATCGCTGTAGGGAGGATGCAGAACAATAGTCCACTGAAGTTTTGTGAGCTCCTCTTGGGTGCGAAGACTTGTGTGAGGTCTTGCGTCATGGAGAAGAATAAGTTTGTTCAGATTTTTGTGCCTATGAACCTCTGAAATAGTTTCTTTACTTTTCGAAGAGTAGCACAATACACTTCAGAGTTGATCGTTTGACCATGGGGTAGGACGTCCAACAGAATAACTCCTTCAGCATCCCAGAAGACTGTAGCCATGACTTTACCGGCAAGGGCGTGGCTTTCAACATTTTCTTGGTAGGGGAGTGGGTGTGACACCACTGTTGATTTCAGATTTGTTTTATGTTCAAAGTGATGAACCCAAGTTTTATCACCGGTAACAATGTTTGACAAAAAACTGTCACCATCAGCCTCGTGATGAGCAAGTAGTTCCACACAGATGGTTCTCCTTTGCTCTTTATGGTCTTCGTTAGACATAGAGGGACCCAGCGGGAACAAATCTTTGAGTATCCCAACTAGTGAACAATTTTTACAGCACTACCAACAGAGACATCAAGTTGAGCACTGAGGTGTTTGAGATCTGGCAATCATCTTGAATGAGAGTGTTCGAAGGCTCCAATGTTGCAGGAGTCACAGCTGTACATGGCTGCCCAGCATGCGGGAGATCAGAGAATTTTACTTGACCTTGTGGCGATGATGACACACACTTTGCCCAATGACTCACTATGGTTTTGTTCACTGCCAGATCACTGTAGACATTCTGCAATATCTGAGATGCCCTGGTTTTCCGCCAAAAGAAACTCAATCACTGCCTGTTGTTTGGAACGCACCTCCATTACAGATGCCATTTGAAAAGCTCCATAGAGCGTTGTCACCTATCGGAAATCAACGAAACTTTACGAGACGAAGCGGGAATATTTGAAAATGTTCCACAAGAAATGTCAGTTTTTTCCAACCAAAATTGGCAGAGGAAAAACATATGTGCTATATCAGGTTTCTTTTGAGTCCTGTTTCTTCATGTTATTTCTGTATTGTTCTGCAATTAATTACATATTCTAGAGTTCTAACAATGCAGAAATTTCTGTTAAATGATTTGTGAAAGTGTTGCTAATATTCAGTTTGAATTTAAACACTGATCATGCCCGTTAATAAAAATGCATATTCTGTTGAAGCATTTATTTGGTGGCCACATTGATAAAATGTCCTTTTTGTAATGATGACCAGTGTGACTTAATGATAGTGTTTAGAGTGTCACTGCCTCTAAAAATTATATTGCTAAGATGGGAAAAAGTGGACATTTAAGCCCGCCTCGTTAGCGTAGATGGTAGCATGTCTGCCTCACGTTCAAGAGGTCCCGAGTTCAAATCTCGGTCAGGATAAGGTTTTCCCTTATTCTGAAAGACGAATGTTGGGTAACTCTAAGCTCCATGGACCCCGGACTCATTTGAGCATCATTTCATTGACCGTCCGATATGACTTAACGTTGGAGGACGTAAATCGCAAAAAAGAAAAACAAAGAGAACAGTAAGAATTTTGACTGTGTTAATGTGTTGAATGAAGCTGAGTTGTGGGAAAATACTTGTACTGTGCTTCTTCAAAGATTTCTCTTGGTACATATCTTTTTACAAATAAGTGCATGAAGTTCCAAATCTCACATGTTTTTGCCCACATACAAGAAACCAGTATTTATACTGGTTTTATACCTGAAACTATGTAACAATTAAAACAATGGATTGCTTATGTGAATCTGCTCAAAAGAAGACAAAGATGTTCCTATGAGCTGGAAAAGGGATTGCAATAGTTTTTTGGGATGTGAAGGATATCATACTCATTGAGTTCTTGGGAAACAAGAAAATGATTATTGGAAATACTACAATGAATTATTGGTCCAATTGAGGGAGATATGGCTCCTTTGGGAGAGAAGAAAATGCTGTTTCCTATGCACCTGTATATTCTTCCAATGTTATCTCCATCAAACTGCAAGAATTGGATTATGCATTTCTTCTCCTTCCCCCATGTTCTCCCAATCTGATTCCTTGCAATTTTTTTTCCAAACCTAAAGAAATGGCTTTTGGGAACAATATTTAGATCAAATAAGATTGTCAAGACAATATTTTGCAGAGCTTGACAATTCCTATGTTTGGGTGGGGTTAAAAGAATGACAGGAATGCTGGGAGTAGTGTATGCCTCTAAAAGGAGACTATGTCGAGAAACAGTTTATTTGATTAGGTGGGCATCTTTATTTTTATCATGAATACTTAAACTACCTTTATCTTTGTTGTAGTGATAATGATAATAATCATCATCAACCCCACCTTATCAACCTGATTGCTGTCCTTTTGCCCACTTATGCATAGTAGGACAATAATCAAACCTATTTGAAGTGATGTGGCCAGAATCATGTGAACTCCCGTTGAAATTTTGGCTTTCATGCCCAGAATCACTGTTATCACAGCTGCTCAATTTCCTCGTAATGCTACATGAGCTTTGTTCCTATAACTGGAACTCTCAGCATGATAATAGACCGTACACTAACCACTACACATGAAAGTCTGCAATTGATCAATGTATGATTATGTGATATGTACATATGCACTGGTTAGAATCTCTCAAGACAGATTGTACCATTAGTTATGTCCTGGTTTTAGTTGACTTCGAATAGATCAGAAATTTGCTGCAATGCACTACTAATCAGATGTCTTAAATGAGCAAGAGGCTCATTGAGAAGAGAACTATTTTTGCAACATGTAAATGATGGTGGAGTGTGAAGATCTTGTCATTGCCTGAAAGTAGTTGAATGCAGAATCTTGCTTCGTGAAACACTTAACTGTATCAGCTTGCATTACACAATTTGAAAGGTAGTAGAGACTAAAATTTGCAGAAAATGTGGTGAAAAGTAAATTTGGAAATTGACACTTATAAGTCTAAAATTGTTAATGTTTCTGAAAATTACAATCATTTCACAATTAATATTTGCTTCCAATGACTTCTAATCTCAAAAATATGTAATTATAGAATTAAAACAACATGACATGTTTTTTGGTCATGATATGATTAAATTTAGTTTTGTGTTTAATGGAATATATTCCTGTTTTAGTAAATATTATATTTAGTTGAAACTTCAGGTTTGAAACCTCCAATTAAACTTCCTTTTTTTTTTCTCTCTCTCTGTGTCTCTCCAGTGGTAAGCCACACTTCTATTCAGAGTTTGGTATGCATACTGAAGAGCTTGGGAACTCCGAACGACTCCAGCAGCGTGCAGCAAGGTTTAGCTCAGGTAACAAGAGTAGTCCAGGAGTGACCACCCCTCAGAGAAGAAAGAAGCCATTGAGTTTGGTCACAACTGTCAACAATATGTCCATTCAAGAAGATCTTAATGGTGACATAGACTGGTCAGAGTTTCATGTGGTTGGCACATGCCAAGATCTAGAGAAGCCATATTTGCGCCTTACATCAGTAAGTTCAGAAATCTGTTTAAAACTATACAGGCAAAAGATGTGGAAAATTAGGAGTAGTAATAAATTTTCTGTTCATTTTTAATACAATATTTTCACAACAGTCTGAGTTTTAGCAGAAGAAGCTGCAGTATAATGAACTGAGTCTTATCATAGATCTGGTAATAATTATTAATAGCGAGGAAGGCTGTTATTAGAGATTTAAGTCATTCTCTCCGCTCTTCTTCTCTGTTTTGTTAATATATCAAAAGCTTGGATTTATTGGTGTAATGAATATGTGCCTTTTTAAATTGGATAAATAACCTGAAGTCCTTTTCAGTGTCAGTGCATTTATGTGAGGTATATTCTATGCATTTTGTCAAAATTGTATGGCATGAACTACTCCACTTTCTATGCAGTTTAAAGTTTCCATAATTAACCAATGCACTTTGTAAGTTTTTACTTCCTCTTTTAGATAGTGTGTGAAGGGGAGGCCTTGATAACTTAATTTTCTTATTTAAAAAAAAAAAACCTCTTAACTATTTTGGGTAAAATACCATATATTTATTTTCGTAACAAGTGAAATTATATCTTGAATTTTTGAAAATAGCCTCTAAAATTATCTTGATTCTAGATGAGCTTTTTGTAATTGGTAAATGTAAGAAATAGATAAAATCTTACAACACAAAATCTATAGATCTTGTTAAGGTATACAGATTAAATTCAATAAGTTTTTTGTAGAAGTTAACAATTTTGACAGTCTCTGTTATTGGTTTGAAGTCATTCATTTTTTGTATATCCTGGCCATGCAAAGAGAATAGAATGCCAAGGCCATCACATAGCAACCAGCTCTTTACTCACTTAAGCCTGTGCATTCCCCCGTTATTGTACTCATAAGAAAATATGGAATAAAGCTATTTCTGCAAATGTTTATCTCGAGTAACATGAATTAAATAGAATAATATGTAATTTCAGAAATAGTTTGTACAAAGGTAGAGTTGTTTGAGTGCACACATTAGAATTTTTGTGTCACTTGCATGTGTGCAAACACCATAACTCAAAAATGAACTTATTTATCGTTGACATAGAAGGAATTTTAAAGTGTAATTTGCACTGCCAATAGTGGATAAGAAAGCTATATGCAGATGATATTAATGTAAGTTCTGATTGTTTTGCAGCATGCTACAAGTGAAATAAAAAGATTTTCCATAGAATTTGAGTCAGAGTGTATGTTAGAAAGTCAAAAACATTAGTATTTAAAAGTGTAAGGGCTAAGTTAAGTAGGTAGGAGAGATGGTTTCTAAATGTGGAAATACTGTAAAAGGTTAAAGAATATGCTATTTTGGAGTCGGGTTGTCAAGAAGGTAACTGCTAGTGAGGAATTCATTTTTTTAGATAAAGCATCAGTGAGAGTGATTAAACATATTTAGACAAAATTCTGAAGTGTCATTAAAATTGTTAGAGAATATATGAAGTGGTAGGGGAAACAAAAACATATAGAGTGAAGGTTTGGAATTCTTCAAAGGAATGGCAGAAAATCAACATAATATAGAGAGAATGTGTTACAGACAGGTGTGGGGGTTACCCAAAAAATGCCAAAGGGAGCAGCATTGGCAGAGTTAGTGTAGGGAGGGGAGGTATATTGATGGGAAGAATATGTGCATAAAATAATTAAAGGAAATTGGTGCTTTTGTAGAAACTTAACTTTTATTTAGAGTAATAACATTTTGCTTTCTCTTTCATTTTCTTCCTCCAGGCTCCTGATGCATCTCTAGTTCGTCCTGTAGAAGTTTTGAAGAATTCCATAAAACGAGTAAAGGAGCGCTGGGTAGAAACTCAGGACTATCGTTATGCCTGTGATCAAATGAAGTCCATAAGGCAGGACTTGACGGTAAGAACTCAAAGTTTTAATGATATTTTTTAGTAGTTTCTTGTCATGTTAAGAAAACATTCCTAACTTAATTGAAAAAACTATTTATTTTGGTTTTTTTTTGACACTTTGTCACTTACATTTTTATATTATTGAGGGACTAGTTTTGGAAGCCAGTGTCCGTTTTCAACCTCTTGCCAACAGATGGATACAATGGCTTCCAAAACTTGTCCCTCAATAATATAAAAATGTAAGTGACAAAGTGTAAAAAGCTGACTAAAAATGGTTTTTTCAATTAATTTTGATGTCACTGTTACTAAATTCCTCCAATCACGCATAATTCCTAACTTATTATTTGATATAAAAGTAAATTTAGATGAGTCGAGAGGGAATACTTATATGACTGTGAAAGATATACTGTAATAACTTTAAACATTATAAAGTAAATCAAGTATAAGCATACCTTAGTCATGATCTGGATTAAACATTTTGAAGAAAATTACAATCATTACTTGCCATTGTATCCAACATGTTGGAATCTAACACAGTGAAGCAGTTCATAAATATATATTATGAAAGTTGGGGTCAATTGAACATTCTTAATAATATTAATCTATTTATTATGCAGAACATGTATCATGAACATTATCTCTCTTCATTGTTGAATCTACTTTATAAAGAAATTTAAAAACCAGTTAATGAACTTAACCCTTGCCAGCAGCAGACACCACCTTATTCAGGCTCATCAAGAGGCCACCAGTGTACAGCCTAAGCTTTCAACAACCAAACAGCTTTAGAGTAGATTTGACAATCTATGGGCAGTTGTTGATCTTGCTTAAAATGCAGGTCATAGATATGAAATACGTGAATGAAGCTATTTAAAGTGTTCAAGTTGGCTCATCTTTCATTAAGTGCATTATTTGCATTTATGTTTGCAAACTTGCTGTTTTTATGTTGCAAGAGTTTTGCTGGCTCTTTGGTTAATTAATGACTATTGGGAGACCGCAAACAAAATGCAGTCGGTGTGCACATGTGCGAGGAGAGCCTTCTCTCCTTGCCATCCAAACATCACATGATTTCCACCTCTCCCTTCCTGCATGTGACAGAGCGCAAACCACATGAAACATAGGTATTTTAATGCTGTTTTGATTTTCAAAGTTAACAGAAAATAATTACCTCGAACATGACCTCACAATCGATCAAGATAGAGATAGAATCATAATTTTTTAAACCCTAAGGAATAAAGCAGTGATTTAGCAGAAAATGCAGAGAGTGAATCTAACAGTGAATGCGAAAGTAAGTGAAACAGATGACCAGTGCAGCCAGTGCGATAGAGGAGAGGAAACCTAAAATTACGGTAGATCGGCAAAGGTAGAGGACTCTAGTTTTGATAAGCCATGCCTTCAACTGCATTTTGTTCGCGGTCTAGTTATAGTTAATTTTCCTTTGCATTTTTGACAGTGCCCATGTGGCACTTTTACCCATGTACATATTGCTATTTGTGTTTCAATATATCATTAATTTCATTTTAAAACAAATAATTAAAAGCTAAAAATTCAGCATAATTAATAAAAGAGCAATTTATATCTAATATAATATTCTTATTGAAGCTGTTGACAATGTTTCCAAAATAAAAATTAAATTTTCAAAAATATGAAGTTATATTATTCTTATTAATCAAATACAAGCATCACTAAAATAGAAGAACGCGGGTGATGAATTATTAAAAGATAATCTATGATGAACATATTATGTTAATAAAAGCATCCTATTAAAATGTCAGCCAGAAATTTTTAACAAAATTCTATATCATAACAAATGAGAACGTAGTTAGTAAGTGCTGACATTACACTTCAATCACTGTTGCACACACACTAAGAACAAACACAACTGATCCACTGAACTGCATCAATGAGCTTCCACTACCGCACTTGGTGCTGTCTCACTGACTGCTCACTGTTTACTGTCCACTAAAAGATGAACTTATATACAGATTCTCGTGGGTAACAGTGGCCTCCATATAAGGGCCCAAATGCCAGACGAAACGGTTTTAAAAGAGAAACTTCTAGAACCTACCAAATGGAATTCTCCGAGTTGAATACTGCACATGTCCATTGTCTTGCTCAGTAATTCATGAGGACTGTCTAGCCTGGCATGTAGCAAGCCAGGTGAAGTGTGACAGTTATCCCTGCTGTTAGTAACTAGCCTTGCGGCTGTGGTAACACCACTCTTTCCCCACATGGTACTTTCCTGAGGGCATTCATGTCTAGTGGTGTCAGATCTGGAGAGCAGGCTGCCCAAATTCTTGGTGAACCACAACTGATCTACCTACCAGGGAAAACTTTGTTGAGTTGGTTTCAAACATTGATGGCAAAATGCGGCGTTGCAGCATCTTGCTGGAAGATCACAGTATCTTGTACTGCATGCCGTGCCAGCTGTCATTCTAGGAATTGTTGTAGCATGTCAAGATACATAATTCCAGTTACTGTTGGTTCCTGTAAAGTTTTGTTTTTGTTATTCCTAGCCACACATTTACCTTTGGTGTACCTCTTCAGCTCTGTATGTTGTAATGTGTTGGGCTACTCCAAAATAGCCAAACCAGGAAAATTGACCAAGGAATTCATTAAATAGCAGAAAGTGGTTTAATAAACTTTCAATTCTCTTCCAATGTATATATAATTACATAACCAACATATGTTTCTTTTAGTTCCAAACGTTCACCTTTTCTACACATTTCCTATTTGACCAAAATTTACATAGTAATTATAATAATAATCATAATTTTGGTTTAATACTCTCCGAATGTCTGGAATGAAGAATTTTTAATAGGCCAAAAGATTAACCCTAACTCAGCAGTCCTACTGCCTCTGTTACCCGTTTAGATGAGTTGGAGGTCTCTTGGTGTCCCATCCAGAACTGCCTTACTGTTACCTGGCGCCTCTGGGTTCCTTCTGGTTTTGTTGCTAGGAGTGCTAGAGTGGTGTCAGGGTCAGTGCTTATGGCGATTCCACTCGTCAAGTATGACGTCATTTTCAGTGCATTTCCTGAGTAATGGACATAATGATGACAATCCCATTTGGAATCCTTTGAGGAGGAGTGGACGAAATGGCACAATGTTTGTCTATCCAAACTCTACAATTATACCTATTGACATGTGCACATGTGTGAAATATTGCCTCATCACTGAACAACACGTGGCATTTAACAGGTCATCACACATTACCCGGATGTGATAAGGGCATTTGTGCAGTTTGAAAAGCAAGATACACCATGCAGTGCTTTGGGACATAACCAGCTCTCTGCTGATGGTTGATGCACCATGTGATGGTATCCCATGTGGTGTGCACATCTTCTGATGCTTTAGCTGGCCTCCCATTATGTCTCTCGTCAGCAACAAATCCCTTCAGCTTCAGTACCAAATCTCTAATAGCTTAACCATTGAAACCTGGTTTCCTGAACTTTTTAGTGAATGCTTCTTGATCCTGCTCATATGTTAATCCTCGTATACAAGTAAAAATGACAGCTAATCCTATTATCAGCAGGTTTCCAATTACCTATAACACAAATGCATAAATTACTGATATGAAGTTAAATACATAAAATATGAAGCTATTAACAGTGAAGCAAACAAATATATACAAATATAATAATTTGTAACGTAAAACTTCACTTATAAGAAATGATAAGAAATGAAGAATTAATTTACTTTCTAAGAAAAGTAATATCATTTCTTATAAGTAGGGCCTGGAAGTTGACCTAAAAATTCTCTAAAAATGAGCTATAAAATGCCCTTAAAATACAACTAATGCACATAAAATATATAAAAAGAATGACCTAACAAAAATGAACAATTTCTTTCATAATAATGAATTAATAACTGTCACTGACAAATGAATATATGGTTCGAATAACCACATTTTAAAATTAACTTTCTTAGTATATGATGCAATTATTGCTACTAAATAATAAACTAAAAATTCATCAGGTCATTTTCAATTTTATAAAATATGAAACAATAAGTTACTAAGAATGACCTTACTTATCGTTGGTCATCTCAAAGTTATCAAAAGTAAAGGAATGGCAGTTGTCAGCTAAAACTGATTAATACTTTGAGAAACTTCTCTCCACTTCCACAGATGTCATAGGTGCATATTTGAAAAGCACTATGTTACTACTGTTAAATCCTGTTTTAAAGTATCAGTTCTGAGGTTTTCTCTAGACATGATATCGGCAATCTGACAAACTATTTGGTATCCTTTATTTTTGTCCAACACAGATTTTAGTTTCTGTCTAATTTTGTCCCCAATCTCACCTTTTACATTTTGTATCCTCTCTTCCCCAATCCTTACTAACTCAATTGACTTATCCAATAGCATGCCACTTTCTTCAAGGTGGGTTATGGTATCCATCAAAAATTCAAAATTTGATTTAATAAAAGCTAATTAACCTTGGATTTGAGTATCAGAAAACAGATCCTGTGCGCTCTCAATTGCCTTAGAATCTACCCTATCTAAGCTATTCACCACTTCTCTATTTGAAAATTGTCGCAGTGCAGTTAACCATGTACCCCAGCATGTTAAAATTGTTGCTGGGGGCAAAGTTATATTAGGGGCTTTATCTTTGAAATACGTAGTTTGAGTTGGCGCTTTTGAAAATATTTTCTTTACTGTGGAAATTAGTGTATCTACCCTGTTCCGCCATGATGAATTCGATGAAAAGCCAAACACGTAACATGCAACATCTTACTGTAAAATAATTGTATCAATTGATACATACATTTTTTTCCCATTCACACATCACATATTCGGTTTAACATGTCTTCATAACATTTTTGTAGGTAACTTTTACGCAAAGTTGATTCATTTGGAATTGTATGACCAGTGTGACGTTCAAGAAAATCTCGTAATTTGGAATTAATTTTCCTAGCGGAATATTTGCACTAACAAACACTATACATAATTCTTTAGAAAAGGGAGATGACATGTTACTTGATGTCGAAGCCATTTCTTTTAACAGTAATTGAGACACTTGTCTATTTTTCACATTTTGAAGAGCTTGCAAATGTTTTTCTGTGGATGCAATCCACACATATTGCATGATGTAATCAGCGATTCCTCGAATTGATGGGTCATGAATTCACCAGCACTGTTAGGACGCTGACCTGTGTTAATTACATGTTTACCACACCTACAAAGTTATTATTTAATATAAAATATATAAATGAACTTTTAATTACAGATTATTTTAAAATCCCCCAAAAAGCCCAAGGGTCAGGGTCAGGTCCGGGCTACAGTTCTCGAAAAAGAAAGAAAATGACCGGAAAATGCATTTAAATATTAAAAAATGACTATTATAAAAATGTGGAAAAAATGATTTTGATGACCTATAAAAACCATAGATAACTTATTTGTTCCGATTGCATTTAATTGCACTTAAATTTCCAATAAGCATAGTCTATGAGCACTCAGAAAAAAGATGACTTTTTATCAAAATCCGAGCCCTACTTATAAGTGAAGTTTTAAGTTACAAATTATTATATTTGTAGTTAATTTCCTATTTCTTATTACAATATCTAGCATATACAACTTCATACATATATAACAATTAATATACCATAAATACAATATCTTACATACTGCTCATTTTGGAGTTGCATATTCCCATGCCCCATTATATTATATTTGTATATAGAACACATTAAACTTTTGAATCGCCATGTATTAATACAATGGATAATACTGGAATATTATATTAACATAAATATTGTTAAGTCAGAATTAAAAGCTCACATTTATATAATTTTAGAATTACAATATTGGTAATGTCAAAAACTGGAATTTTACATCTTAAAACGAATTGCATTAAAAACAAGAATATTCTTGTAGGTCACTATTGATGAAGCAAATAGAGTAACTTTCCAATCTGCAGAAGCATACTTTAATATCAGAATATGTTTCAATTGCTGATTAAACTTCTTTAAAACAGGTGCAAGGAGTAAGAGACTGCTTCACAGTTGAAGTTTATGAAACACATGCCAGAATAGCATTGGAGAAAGGAGACCACGAGGAATTCAACCAGTGTCAAACACAACTTAAAATGTTGTACTCTGAAGTTGGTGGAGCTAACAAGTTGGAGTTTACTGCATACAGGATATTATACTACATGTTCACTAAAAACACTCTAGGTAAGTAGCCAATGAATAAATTCATGAAGGATTAAAAGATCAAAGGATCATTACCTAGCATCTACAAAGTTTGTGAAAGGTTTAGCAACTGAGCATTGTCATATTAGTAGTATGTTATGTATGAGATATTCTGTCATCATTTATAATTAAAAGTATGCTAAACCTTTGGCAGTGAAATTATCTTCAATGCAGGAAGTGTGGAATGTTTCACCAGTTGGCACTTGAGAAATGCAGCATGTTTTTATCAAAAACATTTTCTATTTCCTTAGATATACTTCTTCCAGTAGTAGATTTGTTAGAATTAATACTTTGATAACATATTTCACCATCTGGAAATGATAGCAATAACAAATTGCTGAATCTGTCCATTGGGTAGTGACAGGTTCTGGTGGAAGTGAAATACCAGGTGCTATCGACTTGAGCAGTTTACGAGAGGAGTCTTGATGAACATTGACGCTAGTCAATCTGCTTGAGAAAAACATGTTTTAACTTATTAATTTTTAGATGAGTCGTATTTATTACACATCTTCTTCACTTTCTAAAAATTAATAATTATTCGCTTCACTGTGGTGTTCCAATACAGTTAAATCTCAATATGTTTTAACTTCCTCTGCCATTGCATATGTAAAGCAAATCATGTACACCATTTTCTGGTTAAAAGTATGTATTGATATTTCTGCTTTCATGATGTATTGCACTATAACAGTTCCAGAAAGCAAGATGTCATTTCTGGTACCCTAAGGCCATAAACAAAAACATACATTTCACAAAGAGTTTACAAATTGTGGAATTAATTTCTAATACCTTACCTGTAAGCAGAAACACTTCAGCCGGTCCTTCAATCTCCAACATGCCAATGATTACAATAGGCACACAACAATTTTCTTCATCAGTCGTTTTGTTAATGGATACAAAAATCTTCCTTCCATGTACTTTACCCATATCTTGCTAATGGTGTCATAATATCATGACAGGCAGTTTTTCCAGAGTTGATTTAGCTGGAATGTGACATCCAAAATGTAGTTCTAGAAAACCCTTTAATTTAGTCCAAAGAATCAGAAAAAGAATTGTTTCACTTCACAAAAGTCTCGGTAAAAATCTGACAATTTATTCTCCTTCATGGATATTTGGAAGGTGCATTTCCCATATGTGCTTTTTGCAACCGATATGTTGCTGAACAGTGAATTTTCTTACAAAATAACACGTCACTGTCCATAGAGAAAACATTTCCATATTCAGATACAATATCTCTGAAATAATAGGATTTAGATGGCTTTATTTTAGACATGGCTGAATGAAACTGAACTGAAAATTTTGCTCTAGTAAATCTGTGAGAATGAAAATATCAGATTCAATGCTTGTCTTTCACTTTCAATTTTGTCCTTCAATCCACAATTAGGAAATTTTTAATATATGCCTAATTTCTGTGCTCACATTTTGGATATTTTGTACTAACTTGGACTTGAAGTAATTTCTAGATCTTCTCCTTAGTATCATTTACCCTTTCATCGGCCGGATCCTATTTCTTACCTCCTTTCCATGAAATATCAAATTCAATTTTCTGTGCCTCTCTGTTATGTTGTCCACTGTTGCCTTCAGTGGCTCCCTCTCTCTATTCACTCTGGATCTCTTGATTGATTTCTTTTTTAATTTTCATCAAAGTTGCATTTTTTCTTTTGCTTAATAGATCTTGCTTATCTTCCAGTCTGATCTTCAAACATTTTTGCTATACTCATCTGGATACATCTCTGTCACTAATTATTAAGAATACCATAACACTTTCTTGGAAGTGTTGAAAACGTTATGATAAATTAAATTTAAAGGGAGTCGATTAATGACACTAAACAACACTTTTAAATTTTTCCGGAACATGTTTCAGAGAATTTGCCTCTATCCTCAGCTGGCCATCGACTGGTTCTCATTGGTGTAACTGACGATATTTTGTCCTAGGTTTCCTCTGGTGGCGGTTCAAGGAACTTGCTGAATAAAACTTTCTGGGGGATGTCGAAATTGAATACTTTGTTCCTATTTTTTGAAATGAAGATTTGTTCCCATGCGGAACAAGAACTATCCACACTCATTGAAGAGTTAATTTCTGAATTATCCAGGTCTTTTTTCATCTGTTACTCCAACTCCTGCCCAGTCCTGTTAAATGAGGTGGTTGCATACAAAAGTGAAAAGCATTTCGAACATCAAATTATCAAAATTTGATGGCTCGGAGTAGAAAGCAAAGTGAGCTTTATGGAAATTTCTTCAACTAATATGAGAAATAAATTCAAATATAATAATTTGTAACTTAAAACTTCACTTATAAGAAATGATAATTCTTATAAATTTTCCAGGATCGCAATTTCATGTATTTCATGTGTGTAAGTAAGTGAAGTTTTAAGTTACAAAGTTTGCTTCGCTGTTAATAGCTTCATATTTTACGTATTTAATATGAGAAAGGTGACATTTAAAGCAGTAAACCAGTTGGACTGCAAAAATTCCAAATGCAGGAGCTAATTATGCAACTGAGCAACTGTAGGAAATGTCTTCTCCCATAAGCAGATATATTCTCAGAGTGGTTTTTCTGTATATGAAGTTCCCACAATGTTATCATCATTATCATCATCAGTGTTATTAACTGAAGCTTTTGGAACATTTTGTTCATTGATACCATTGTCATTTTAAGTTGCCTAGAAATGAAGTGCTTAAGGGGCTTAATACTTCAGAAATTTTATACAGAATGGAAATCAAAACACTGAACATAAGTATGTAACACCGGAAATCAATTTTTCCTAATACTTGCTCCTTGTTTGTTTTGTTTTTGTTGAGTAATCTATTCTGTCAGCAATCATTCTTTACCATGTTAAATTTAATTGCTATGACAGATACGTGAGCTCCTGTAATGTTTTTATGTCATAATTCTCATTTAATAAAAGATTATAAGTTATTGCCCATGATAATGAAACAAAATTAATGATGTAAATAAGTAATAAACATTGACATTTTCTCTAAAATGAACAAAAAATAAGCTTCCTGCTTCGGGGTTCTATTCTAATTTTCTTTACCTTTAAAATAAGTAGGGGAAAAATATATGAGAAAATCTGATTTCCCATGTTAAATCCTTATGTTGAGTAAATTAATTTCCACCTGATATGCTTTTAGTATTTAGAGGTTTTTCATGTTTCATTCCTATAAATAAACAAAAATGTAAAAACAAAGATCTTATATTTTACAGATTTGACAACAGTTATGGCTTTACTTACATCAGAAGACAAAGAAGATGAATGTATCAGCCATGCACTGGCACTGCGTTCAGTATGGTGGTTGGGAAACTATCACCGTTTCTTTAAATTGTACAGGAATGCTCCAAAGATGGCCGGATACTTAGTTGACTGGTTTGTTGACAGAGAACGAAAAGCAGCTCTGAAGTCCATGATTAAGTCGTATGTATTTTTTAAATATAATTTGCTGTAGTATTATTGCATCAAAAGCATTTTATTCTTAATTTTGTCGAGTGTATGAATGTATAAATACCTCGTAACTATTGATTCTACAAGGTTAATCTCAGAAGTCTAGTTTCCAAGGTCACGGGTTCAAACCTAGTAGAGGCAGTTCAGTCTTTTTGGACCTAAAACTCCTTAGGATGACTTTCTTTGGAAGGGAAGTAAAGCAGGTGTTTCCATCACTTTCTGAAATACTCCTTTTTATTCTATATAGGTGTTTCCATGTTGTAGATTTATGTAAAATGACATCAGGCTGATAGAAGAGGTCTCTGAGCAAAATAATGTGATCTTTCAAGCCCATTGCACAATGGAACGCTGAGAACCACAGCAGTTAAAGTGCATCCATAGATAATATCTCAGTTTCAATTTCTCAGAAGTAGCCAACATGATTTATAGATGAAATTGTTTGAAAACAATCACTACACTAAATAGTACTAACCTTATAAAGCTTATCTTCATGTTTGATTTTGCTACATCGCTTTGCAGTTGTTTGGAGCCATCAGTAATAATGTTGTCAATGAATTTGAAGACATGGAAAAAATTGGTCATTGTTATGTATTAAAATATTTTCATTTGAAAGATCTCAGTCGGTCAATATCAAGCTGAGCTAGTGTCTATTCTGAGTGAATCTGCTTCTTTGTTACAACAGTAAAATATTGTGTAGCAGAGTTTTAAAATGGGTGTATAAGCTCCAAAGACAACCATCACAGTGTTCAACCAAATTAGGTGACCATGCAATAAACAAAATAATCCACAAGTAGATGGCCGTCTACTGAAAGTGCATAAGCTAGCAGACATGGGAGGTATTTCAGAAAGTGCTGTACATTGCATATTGACTAAAAATTTGGACATCAGAGAACTTGCACAACATGGGTGTTGTGTTTATTCACAATGGAACAAAAACAGCATTGTGAGGATGTTTCAGTTCTTTCATCAATTCATAACTATGGATGAAATATTGATTCATCACATCACATGCCTGCCTCGGTAGCGTAGATGGTAGCATGTCTGCCTCACGTTCAAGAGGTCCTGAGTTCGAATCACGGTCAGGGTGAGCTACCTGGATAAGGTTTTCTCTGGGGTTTTCCAATATCCTTAAAGATGAATGTGGGGTAGCTCTAAGCTCCATGGACCCTGGACATATTTGAACATCATTTCAACCATCTCATTCACCGTTCGATATGACTTAACGTTGGACACATATCTGATATGAATAAACAGTCAAAACAGTGGACTAAAATTGATGAGGCTATTCCCATAGCTCAGTCGGTAGAACACCTGCCTGGTCTGCAAAGGGTCCTGGGTTCGATTCCTGGCTGGTTGGGGAATTTTCTCCAATTAAGATAATCCCCATCTTCCACAGAGTCTGGAAGTATGAATGAGAGTGCAAATGTGTCTGTGAGCTAGCGTTAAAAAAACTAAAGTACCTGCAACCCAGCATATACAAGTTAACACCATCACCAGTAGGCGATATGTTCCAAAAGAAAAACAGCTGCCAATTGACCATTGCAGTTAAAGGTGGGATATAAATGGGAGGACAAAAAAATGGGACGAATTACTCTCAAGAAGCCAAAGAGTTACATCTGCATGGTAATCAGTTTTTTGGGATATGCGTGGATAATTCTCATTTTCAAAGAGGAAAAGCAAAGGTAATGATTATGCAAACATTTTGAAATGTTTGATGAAATCAAGAAAAAACAGCCACATATGGGGGAAAAAAAATTGACCTCAAGACAATATACCAGTTCACATACCCATTATCACAAAGGCCAAAATCAGTGATCTAATGTTTGAATTGCTTCCTCAGGTACACTATTCACCAATAAAGTTCCCGTAGATTATTTTTTATTTCAAATTTGAAAAAATGGCTTACTGGTAAAAGAATTGCCAACAATGTAGAGCAGCGGTCTTCATGACAAGTTAAAACGAGTATTGGGTAAGCACTGCACCAGCAAATGCACCATAGTGCGGGAAGGGTGGGAAGGGAGAGGTAACCTGTTACCTTGTGGAGTGATCAGTATAGTCTTGTTAGTTGCCTGTGTATGGATGTTGTATACAAGATGGCTTGTATGGACATTGTATACAAGATGGCTACATGTTCACAAAGGTCTTCTACCCCTACTTTATTTAACTCTTTATAGGAGTAGGCATATTTTTTACACCATTTGATAATGCTGTGCGATGTTAAATATGCAATAAAGATGCCACTATGACACTTGACATGCTAGTGATTATAACAAATTAGGTGATAAACAAATCACATTGCTGGAACAGTATGGGGCATCAGCAGATAGGTGCAGTACAGTTATTATTGTATTGTCTATTGTGATTATGATTACTATTATTATTAGAACCTAGTAATTATTATTATTATTATTATTATTATTATTATTATTATTATTATTTACTATTATTATTATTTACTATTATTATTATTATTATTATTATTATTATTATTATTATTATTATTATTATTATTATTATTATTATTATTATTATTTAGTTCTTTGCACAGCATTAATAAGACTGTCCTAGAGTATATTATAGGTATATTTATGTTAGCTTATTAATTTCCTAAAAGAAACATCTGAATAACTGGTATGCTAATTATATAAAATATACTTATTTAAATACATGTGAACATTGTATGCTTCGATTGTCTCTGAAAGTGACTAAGAAGTCGTATGACACTATGGAAAAGCCATCACTGCACCACTGCTTCCCATCAACAGTTCCGAGTACACTAACATGCATGCGGGTAAGAGATGGCAGCATGAGAGTGCACGCTGCTTCTGATCACTGATGTAGCTGTAGAGTCTGCAGATAATGGCTGTTTTGAGGAGATCAACAGTTTTCACTAGAAAGAGACATAAACATAGTTTATTGAGCAGGTTTCAACCGTTTCTTATGGACACCTCTGTTTTATAAGTAGGCAGTTGAATCGTTCCTTCTTAACCCTCATATTGTGGAGGGAACACACCTGTCGTTGGTCTACGGATCCGCCAGATCAGGCTTGGCAAATCATTATGATATCACCAGCCTTTCCTTCATTTGCCAGATGAAGGACGTTCCTACTGCCATGACAGGTCAGCAGTAAATTTATAAATGGTATCGAGATTTAACTGTATTGGAACACCACAGTGAAGCGAAAAATTAATTTTTAGATGAGTCGTATTTATTACACATCTGCTTCACTTCAGGTACGAAAGTGAAGCAGATGTGTAATAAATACGACTCATCTAAAAATTAATTATAAATGGTATTTCCTCCATTTTGATGGAACAGTTATACCGCTGTAGCTCGGTCCCCAGAGCCTCATCTGTTAAAGCAGGGTGCACCACGGGCAGGAAGAGGATGAGATTTGGATAGGAGAGGCTATAAGAGGCGCATCACTATCCCTTACACCTAAATCACCTAATAGAAAAGCCCCAGGACCAGACAAAATTCATCCAGAATTCATTAAAAATTTAGGTAAAAAAGCAAAAACTATATTTCTCAACTTCTATAATCATGTCTGGAAATCTTCTGTTCCATCCAATTGGAAAAAAGCTATTATTATTCCAATACTCAAACTCGGCAAATCAGCAGTGTTTTAGCAAAAATTATGGAAAGAATGATTTCAGCTAGATTAAATTGGTATCTTGAACAATATAATCTTCTATCTCCCTGCCAAGCCGGATTCCGGAAAAACCATACAACCAGTGAACAAGTAATTAAACTCTGTCAAGAAATTAAAGAGGAATTTAATAGAAAAGAAGATGCCTTAGCGGTATTTGTTGATCTGAAATCTGCATGTGATACTGTATGGAGATGTACTCTTATGAAGAAACTACAACAGATGGGAATTAAAGATAATATGCTTCACTGGATATCAGAATTTGTCTCAAAAAGATATTGTGCAACTTCTTATGGTTCATCATTATCAAGATTCAAAAAAATCCATCTAGGTTTATCTCAAGGAGCAGTACTGAGCAATACTCTATTCAATATCTATTTAAATGATCTGCCCAAACAACTTCAACAAACAGGCATCAACACTGCATTGTATGCAGATGACTTAGTAATTTGGAAATCAGGCAAACTTGAAATTCTAAAGACAAATATTCAAAATTCTTTGAATACCCTTAAACAATGGTGTTCTAAAAACCTCATGGAAGTAAACACTGTGAAAAGTAACTATCAGCTCTTCTCTCTAAGAAAGAAACAACCCAGAATTGCCTTAAGTTATGATAATATCAAATTAACCAGAACAGAAAATGCTCAATATCTTGGAATATTGTTTGACAAAAAATTAACTTAGAAAAAACATATTGAAAACATTAAAGATAAAGCAATTAACCGTTTTAAGATATTAAAAAGACTTGCAGGAACTAAATGTGGTTGTTCAAGATCTACATTAAATACTACATATAATACATATATGAGGCTAGTTCTTAATTACTGTGGAGAAGTACTGATAACATCACCTTCAACTTCCATGATACTGGAGCACACACAAAATCAAGCTCTTAGGTTAATTACTGGAGCTATAAAAACTACTCCTATAATAACCTTACAAGCATTTACATGTAACAGACCCATAATGACAGATTTAGAAATGCAAGCCATTTTAACATATGAAAAGCTCTTAAGAATTCCAGAGAATAATAAATGGGTAAAACAACACACATCCACCTTCAGTTTGAAAACTCAATTAGGCTTCATACAGAAAGTTCAACAACAAATAAGTAAACTAAATTACCCATCCAAAATAGAACCTTTCATGTCTCTTAATAACCCACTGAACATCATTGAAATAGAATACTACCTAGATTTATTTGCAGATTTTAAAAAGAAGGAATACTCATCTACAGAAGCTAAAGCATATGCCCTTGAAACCATAAATGTAAGATATCCAGTTGACAAATGGACACACATCTATACAGATGGCTCTCTTTACAATCAAGAAGATGGAGGAGCAGGAGCTATCCGTAAATTCTTTTCTTTCTATAAGCATGTTGGAATTTACTTAACAAGTTTTGATGGAGAAATAGATGCAATTTATACTTCCTTACAAAATCTATTTGCCTGGACAAATAAGCTTTCCAACATAGTTTTCTTAACAGATTCTAAAGCAGCTATTCAGGCTATTATTTCAAATGACAGCCCAAAAACCGAAAAGATAAATGAAATTCATAATATGATTAAACATCTTCAAAATTTAAATATACGTATAGTTTTCCAATGGATACCATCTCACTGTGGAATTTCTGTTAATGAGCAAGCAGATATGTTGGCCAATAAGGGTTCCGAAATATCTCAAACAATGAAACAAAATATCCCCTATGAAACAGTTAAAAGATTAATCAAAAACATCTTCACAAAATTATATCACAACTATCTAGTTTCCTCTGAAAAACTTAATTGGAAAGATCTCCAAAACAAACTAAAGACAATTCCAGAACTACCTCGAAAATCTTCAGTAGTAATGTTCAGATTAATCGCAGGCCACAATTGTTTGAATGAACATTTATTCAAGGTTGGATTAACAACTTCTCCACAGTGCTGTTTATGTGATAAAGACGATTTAATGAACATCGATCATCTAACTGTATGTGAAACTCTCCAAAATCAAAATCTAGCCTCCAAATATTGGGAAGCAAGAAAAAAAATGATTTTATCAAATTCTGAGCATTAAATACACACACACACAGTTTTCACTAGAAGCAGAGTATTGAAGTTACTGAGAAAAATGTATCAAGCTAATAGAAGACTATATAGAGAAATAAAGATACATAATTTTTTACAAATGTATTGTTTCCTTAGGTGTCAACAGAGATGGTTGACCACTAAGGTCTTTGCCATGATATTGATATATCCTTAAGTGAATTGATTGCACCATTGCTGATTACAGTGCCACTCATGTCTTCATACATTTGGCACAATTGGCGAAGTATCTCTGTTGAAGATTGTATCTGTGTGTGTGAAAAACTGATAACTGTATGAACCTCACAATGGCTGGGAGACAGTATAAGAGCAGGCACTTTCTCTTAGCACTGCGTGGTAACCATTGCTATCACAAAACTGAAACTGCACTGTATTATTCCCACATACATCCTCTTTACTCCTATGTATGCAGTCTCATATCTGGCTGTTACGCCATTTGTGGATGCTATCAAAACTTAGTTTGTGAATGGCCGTTATAGAACAATAACTTAGAATAAACTGACAACCTGTGAAATATAGTAATGAATCAGTGCTAAGCTTAAGCTATGTGATTTCATTAGCCTTTGTAAGGAATACATGGAGAAATTGACAGGCATATTACCATCATGATATCAGAACAATTATTCCTCAACAAAATATGAATATGAATCCATCAGGTTGTCTGCAAAAGAACTTTCGTGGCCACATGCGAGATACTGTCATTGATATCCTTGACAATTTTTACAAGCTTTGAAGCAATTCAACTGAATATTCACTGTAGTGTATGGAAGCATACCTTCTGGTGGTTGTTCAACTGGTTGTAATCATAAGATGTGTTGAAGGAAGTTGTTCTTTTAGGATGTAGAGAAAGTTGTTCTTTTAGGATGTAGAGAAATGTATATTTGTTCACTTTTTAGTTAGATGGGGTACTCTGGGACTAACCTTACAGTTGTATGTATAAATTAAGGATTTTATATTTACCTGTAAGTGATGCTGTGATTCTGAAACTATGGGGCATGTCTCCTCTGTTGGTATTTAGAACAATGGAAATGAACAATGTTGCCAAATCAAGTTTATATTCCTGATTATTGGATTATTATTCATTCTGTCTTATATAAGAAGGTGGTTTGAATATGAACAGAACTGATCTTTTTATGAGTAAAAGGGGAAGAATGCTTCTTTCCCATTCTTCTCTAGTAGTTGTGAGCTTTTTGTCTTGTCACATTGTGTATGTTGAACTATAAGCAGTGCAAGTTATTGCATGCAACAGACATGTAGGAGCATTTGGCTGATGTGTATTTGCAAAAAATAATTGTAAGATAGCCTTGGGCTTTATCCAGTGATAAAGTGAGTTTGGTGCTACTTTGTGATGTCATTTTTGTCACAATGTGTTGTTGCACAGGACAGTCCCGTTACTTCCTACCACAAAGCCTTGCCTTGCAGACAATGGTCAACTTAGCACAAAAGTGAATCAAGAAGATACAGACGTGTGCAAATTATTAGCAATTTTGTTTTGAATGCTTCCAATTCTAGTTCAATAGGCCTTACATGCCTCACGTGACTTTATATAATTATTTTAAATGTTCCTGTGGCTATAATACATATTACTTCTAAAATCTGACATGCTATTTTGCAGATATTTCTGGCTATCTTGGTTTATTTTTCATCTTTAGAATGTTTATGCTCATTTTTTCCCATTTCCTTCACTGCACAGTGAAAGGTAAATTTCTTTCTTCTGCCCAGTAGCTCATTACCACTGCTTCTGTATTGTTCTTTGGTACCTAATGGCACTACAGGTAAGTCACCCCCTGGCAGGTAGATCCTTTCCTGGGCATTTTGAGGGTGGGGGATGAGGACAGCAAAGGTTACTCTCAGATTTGCTACGAAACCTTGCTGTTAGGAAGATGAGTAAGGTCCAAGATATCACACCACGCAAAAGAGCTCAAATTCAAGTGTTATTAAGTGCTGGAGATAAAACAAAGAAGGAAATAAGCAAAATAGTAGGCGTAAGTGCAAGTTATGTGACAAGGTTTGCACGTAAGCTGAATGATAACAAAGCGACTTCACCACAAAGAGTGGGCAAATGTGGCAGAAAACGGGTGTTAACTTCAAGTATGAAACGTGTATTGGTCAGAGAACAGCTTAAAAATCGAAGCATGACTTCTACACAACTTCAGGCCGTTGCACTAGAACATGGGTGTGCAGTTTCATCAAGCACAGTGCGGCAAAGACTTTTTGAAGCCGGTTTGAAAGCAAGAAGACCTCGCAAAAAACAAAAACTAATGCCCATGATGATGAAAAAACGTCTTGCTTGGGCAAAAACATTAAAGGACTGGACATCTGAAGACTGGGCAAAGGTATGCAAAGTATTCAATTTTATAAAAATAGTTCATAGATTGTTTTATTTTCAGAAATTCATTTTGGACATTCAAAATGCTTTTGCTATCTTTTTCTCCGAATGATTTTTATTTTTTATTCCAAGGATTGTAGCCAAACATTTTGTTTCCAGATTGTGTTCAGTGATGTATACAGAAGTGGTAAAAAAGTGCATTAGGCCTATGATGAATAAGTGGCTTCCATCAGGAAATGGAATATTTATGCAAGATGGTGCCCCATGCCACAAAGCAAAGTGTGTAATGAATATTTTTGATGAACATGGCATATCTGTTTTGGATTGACCTGGTAATAGCCCAGATATGAACCCCATTGAGTCTGTGTGGAGTGTCTTGAAAAAAAAAGTTAAAAGCTTTCACCCAACAACAAAGGAATCAATGCTGAATACAACTTTGTCAGTGTGGCAAAATGATGAAGAAATTCACAAAATGTGTAAGACTTCAATAGAGGGCATGCCTGCAAGAATTTCTGCCCTAATAAATGCTAAGGGGGGACATACTAAATACTAGAATGATAAAATGAATCATTAACATTATAAAAATGAGTATTATTTTGTTAATAGCTGTACCAGATGAATTTAAATAAAACTACCAGCATAAAACTGAAAATTGCTAATAATTTGCACGTGCCTGTATTGATACATTGCTTCACTCACACTGTTTATTCACAGGACATGTTTCAAGAGCTTTTGCTGTTATCATCAGCTGGTACTTGATTAGTGCAAATTGTAGTGGTTTCCTCTTTCTCCGTATCGTCGATAGATGGCATGATGTACTTGTCAAAGATGTCCGGTGGTGGAGTTTCAAAATTCATGACTCTATGACGATTTTTCTTAATGAACCACAATGAACTCCACCACCAGACATCTTTGACAAGTACATCACGCCATCTATCGACGATACGGAGAAAGAGGAAACCACTGCATTTTGCACTAATCGAGTACCAGCTGATGATAAGAGCAAAAGCTCTTGAAACATGTCCTGTGAATAAACAGTGTGAGTGAAGCAATGTGTCAATATCTTTTAGATTCACTTTTGTGCTAATTTGTGCTTCACTGTCCCTATGCTTTTTTCAAGTTTATGCTTTAATTGTCAACTTTATTGCGATTTTTCTAATTATACAAAAACATTATCTCGTTTAGTGAGATTTTGTGTAATTGCTTGTTTAACCCTTGTTTATATTAAGTATATTGATTATCCATTTTTGGTTAACCTGCAACCCTATCAATTCTATCATAATAGTTTAGGTTTCTACTACAATTACAAATATTATTAGAATAGCTCCGTCTTTCTTAAATTACAAGGTTGGATCACATAGGGAACTTAATATGGCAGAACCGTCTTATATATTGGAATTTTTATAGAAAAAGATGAGATTAACATCCATTCATGCACTTTGATAGTGACCTCAAGAAACTAAAATTGGCATAGCTAATAAGTAAGGAGAGAGAGACATTCTTGTTTTCTGCTTAAAAGTGATGTATTCAAAATATAATTTTTGCATGTTGATGTTATATGCTTCTGTGTAAGTGTATAAGAATTTTGTGCACTTAGAGCATCAGAAATACTCAGTAGTACCTATAGTTAAAAATTATTATATTTAATCAAAAAATCTGAAAGTTTAATTTCACCTCATTTAAAATATGTTTGTAATTCTGTTTTTCTTCTGTTACAGCACTGTATTATGTATTTCAAGAGAAGTGAATGTTCACTATTCTGATCTAGTATGTTATTTGTCTAATCCTATTTGTCTTATGTTTGTGATAGCTATCGCCCATTTTTGCCGGTCAGTTTCGTGACACAAGAATTGGCTTTTGAATCTGAGGAGAAGTGTTTAGAATTTTTGATGCCATTTGGCCTCACTTTTGAGGATGGCAAAAGGACAAAGATTGATGGTAAAGCCAGTGTTGCAGCTCTTGGAAACATGTGAGCATGTCAAGGTTAAGATAGTGGTTTCTTTAGGGTCCTAGATGCACACATATTGAATTGTTGCAAAATATGTGTTGCTATCTGAGTCATTGAGGAAAAAGGAGATCCCACTGGTTTTTAGTCATCATACAAAGTTTTTTCTGTCAATATTGTTAAGATAAGTTGGTGGATTCCAGAAGCTGTGTGTACGAGCTCCAAGGAGAAACTTAAGTGGTGAGTCTAGATTTTAAGGAAAGACAGGAAAGTGCATTTCAGTTTAGTGTGGAAGCTGTTGGAGTATGGAGGAAAAGATAAATGAAGACATTACATCAAACTCAGATGAAAGTAGCTGTAAAAAAGATTTGAAACATGTCTGAGAGATCCTATTCTCTTTAACAAGGCACTGCTCTGAAAGCAAGCTTAACTGTAGCAACTTTTTGGAAAGAAGTCTCCATATGTTTCATTTTTTGGACAAGAAAAAGAAGGAAAAGGAAAAGAAATGCCTTAGATTTGAATTATTGGCATCAAAAGCCAAGAAAATATATGTTAACATAATTTCTGTATGGAGGCATCATCACCTTAAATAAGGAAATCTAAAACAACCTATTACTACTCTTCAGGAAGTCAGGAAAGAGGAAAGGAAGGAAGAAAGAAAAAGGGAGATTGAGGACTTGAAGCATAGGATCGCTACAGTGAAAGAACTGCTATGAGTTAAGATTAATATAAAATATCGGTAACAAAGGACTGAGTGGTTAGGAAGAGCAGGTGGAGACTTAAATCCATTGAAAATTTGTAGGAATAAAGCAGAAGAGTTATATTCCAACAGTCATGGAATTAGGACGGATGTATCTTGGGTAATACTGGAAGATAAAGAAAAAAGGATATTGATAAATAACTCATATTTGTAGAAAGCTTTAAGTGCTCATACATACAGTTTATTAAAGAGGCACATAAAGTAGAGCATGCTTATTCTCTCCCTTTCTTTTCTTTTTGTATCATTAGGAATAAATGGGAAAATGAAAAGAATTTTGAAAGAGGCAATTAATAAGAATGAGGATTTAAATTTTGCATCAGAAAACCAGGATTCAAAGAAGATAACTGAAGAACTACAATGCGAGGTTAGAACATCTTTAGATTGTTATGTTAGAAACATCATGCAACAGATTTGAAAGGCAAGATGGCTTTATATCTGCGCTACCTTCAAATTGATTGATGACAGTATACATTGTGATGATTTTAAATGATGCATTGTAACTGTAAACATTTGTTCAGTTTCTCTTAAAGCTCTCTTTTCCTCATAAGAAAATGCCAAGTTTGAGGGCATAAATATGTTTCTTCATGACTGGATTTGTACTTCTGGCATCTTTTCTGCAGTCTAGTGTTTCAATCTCTACATTTGTTGAATTAGGTCACATTCTTCTTAAATATTAAGGTAATCCATAGAAAGTGTACTGGGATCTCCTTTAGCTTTAAATTTCCAGTTAGGTTCATTAATATCACCAGTTTGCAGTGATGACTTCAAAAATGCACACAAAGGATACTTGGAATACAGTGGAAGAAAGAAGAATTGGGCGACCAACATCAACAAACCCAGTGGAGACGAGGTGACAACAGTGTCAACTACAGGTGCAACAGTAGATTTTCTCCTTATTTCTGTTTCCTTTCCTATTTTCCTGATTTTCTTTCTTTATTTTTTTTATTTTAAATAGTAACTTTGAACTGTGCAGTTTTTTACCTGTATTTTTTATTTTTATTTTTTGTATTATATTTCTACGAAGTGTTAAAACACTTTTTAGGTTCAGTGTTCCCAGCTTGAAATGAAATTAATCATAAGATGGTACCTGAAGACAAGCTATTAGCAGTGTAAGTTGTTTTGTACATAATGCTTAATTTCTCCCTTTAACAAGGGTAATGTGATGAAAACATGATGATAGGAAGAAATTATAAATAAACTGGAAACTGTTTTATTTATTTTTTTTTTGTGTGTGTAGCATGTTTAAAAAAAAAGGAATGCTTCATAAAATGTCAACTTGTTGATCATAGACTTTTGTATATATGAATATGTATATATATATTTATACATCAGGTGACTTAAAAAATACAGTGTTAATTTTTATCTTTTTCATCCTGATATTCTGTTTAACATTTAAACACAAACAGTCCTACCAATGTTAGCAAATCAATTATATCTACTGTAAATTCATAATTAAAATAAAGGCAAATAAAATTAGTCTGAAAGCTAACATTACATTTTTACTTTGCTTAACATTGATAGTATTCCTCTATCATAAACATAAAACAATCTGTGTGCATTACAATATGTGCAGCTGTCAGCTTCAGTTATATTGTTAAACCTTTCACTGATACGGATGTCATATGATGTCCATTTAAAATGCTGGAGAAGAGATATGGATGTTTCTAGATGTGCTATGCATACTTCCTACATACATATGCTTACTAAAATTAGGCAAGTGAGTCAACCTTGTATATCGAGTGTAAAAAATGCGACTCATCTAAAATTTAATAACCTTGTATATACTTTTCTCCACTTAAAAGTTTTTTATGAAGACTAGTTTCTGGGGACTTCTCCCCTATCGTCAGTTCTGTGGTTGACTGATGATGCATCCGGTGTCTGCATCTGGCTTGGTGTCGTGCTGCCATCTAATGTCCTGGTAAGTTTGATGACGTCATCTACCGCGGGAATTTCAAAATTCATCAAGATGTCCTGTTTTTTTGTAATAAATATGTTTTTCCAAATCTGTAGTTCCAGAGGTTTCTTTGGCTGTTTGATCAGTTCTATTTCTTGTTTTATGTTGTGATTCTCAGACCAAAAGTGATGTGCTACGGCCGACTTGTCCATTTGTTTGAACTTAATATTTCTGAAGTGTTCTTTCATTCTTGTTCCTAGATTCCTTTTAGTCTTACCAATGTATATCTTGTCACAATCCTGGCAACTCATTTGGTAAATGCCTGGTAATTGAGTTTTCGGTGTGCTATTTTTTAGAGGGTGGTTTAGTAAGTTGCGGATGTTTAGTTTGTTTTGAGGGGCTAATTTTATGTTGAAGCTCTTAAATATCTTTTCAAATTTTTTGAAGTATTTTGGATGAAATGTAAATTTTCCATATCTGGTGTTTGGGTTTTCTAGTTTTTTTAACGTAGTAATGTCCCTTAAGTTTTTGTTTCTTTTGTGTCTCTAGATCAGTTTTTTGATGAAATTTGTGTTATAATTGTTCAGTTCAGCAACCTGGTGTATGTGAGCATACTCCTGTTCATATTCTGTTTTTGTTAGTGGAATGTTGATTAATCTGTGAACTAAACTATGGAATACTGCATATTGATGTTGTACTGGGTTGAATGGGTTGCATTTACTGTAATTGTCAACATGTGTTGCTTTTCGGTATATTCCAAATTGTAATCCTGTTGGTATTCTAATGATTTTCAAATCTAGAAAAGGTAGCCATTCATCCTGCTCTACTTCAATGGTGAAAACTATGGATTTTTCTTGTAGGTTTAGCAATTTTATAGCATCCTCGGTTAGTCTTCTAGGAACTATAGCAAACACATCGTCGACATATCTATGCCAACATTTGAAAATATGTGGAAAGGCTTTAGTAATGTGTGTTTCCAAATTGCTCATGAACAGATTAGCTAGTAATGGTGAAAGAGGGTTACCCATGGCCAAGCCTGCTGTTTGTTGGAAGATCTTGCTGGAGAACGTGAAGCTGTTTTGTTCAGTACATAGGGTGGTTAATTTGATGTATTCCTCTATTTTATCATCCGCAACGTTGCTTTTGGATAACCATCCTTTAATCAATTTTGGAATTCTTTCTACTGGTATGCTCGTGAATAGAGATCTGATATCAGAGGACACCATCACCTCTTCAGTTTTTGTAACTTAGGAACAAGAATGAAAGAACACTTCAGAAATATTAAGTTCAAACAAATGGACAAGTCGGCCGTAGCACATCAGTTTTGGTCTGAGAATCACAACATAAAACAAGAAATAGAACTGATCAAACAGCCAAAGAAACCTCTGGAACTACAGATTTGGGAAAACATATTTATTACGAAAAAACAGGACCTCTTGATGAATTTTGAAATTCCCGCGGTAGATGACGTCATCAAACTTACCAGGACATTAGATTGCAGCACGACACTAAGCCAGATGCAGACACCAGATGCATCATCAGTCAACCACAGAACTGACGATAGGGGAGAAGTCCCCAGAAACTAGTCTTCATAAAAAACTTGCAAGTGGAGAAAAGTATATACAAGGTTGACTCACTTGCCTAATTTTAGTAACAATGGCACTCCACTTTCTGAAATACTTCTTTTTATTCTATATACATATGCTTATTTAATGCTAATTAGTTTAATCTTTGTCTTTTACAATATAATATTTATTTGTACTTCCATATCGTACAATCTCAATTACAAGTTTTACAATTCATATTTGTCTGCTGCTTATATTACGAGCCGATAGTGGTGTTGGCTCCCTGGCCGTTTACCTCTATCCTAGCCCTTATACGACCTTGACCTAATGTTCTGATTGTGTCTTCCATTTCCTTACCTCTTACTTCCATGCCCTTCTTAACCATTTCTCTTTGTTTTGTCAGCAAAGTTACCCACCTCCCTTATTCTTTTCTCTCTTTTCAACACAAGCATTTTTATTGTTACTACGTAAGCCCCTTTACTATCACAATTCTTATCCCATAATTTCCTCCAGTTTTCAATTTCTTCACACTTCATTACATAATGTTGTAAGCTTGTTTTCTTTCCACATAGAATGCACTCCTTTGATGAACCTCCTCTCAATATGGCTCCTGTCCTTAGCCAAGCTAAACCCTCCCTCTCATATCTATCACACGTCTACTGTCCTCCACAGGAGAGTAAGTCTCCGAGGCCTGAGATGCAGGGGGGTTGGCAAAGGTTCCCATACCCTCCCTGGACAGGTTTATGACACCCCATGTCAGTACAGCTACAGACCATTCAAAAACATTCTGATGGCTTCTACTTTTGTGAATGAATCTTCTCGGTTTTAGTGTACAGAGTGAATAGGGCGCATGTTTTTTTTTTAAATTACGGTTCTACTCCTTGTGTAGCAGGTGTTCTCTGCCATACACATTCGCTGTCCTTGTCCCACTGTGTAAGACAGTACATTCCTTTCAGGGACCTTCTTTGCGTTGCTGGACAGTATATATGTTTCCCTTCCCCATTCTATTTTCAGGTATACATTTAATGATTTTGTATCAGATTTCCCCACGTCACTTGTCTGTCAATGTCCTCTAACCTATTCTTAATAGTTGTCCAAAAACCTTTTACATTTCTTTCTCTCTCATGGCAACAAGCTCAGGACTGTGAAGGAGCTTCCGATTCACTGGGCGACCTCCTGTCGATTATCCCGGCGGGAGGAGGTGATTCCAGCTCGGCTGCATATTGGTCACTGCTATTTTAGTCATAGTTTTTTTTATTAAGTAGGACCCCAGAACCTGTTTGCCTGCTGTGCGGTTCATTTCTGACGGTCTACCACGTACTTTTAGATTGTTTTAGGTTAGCACATCTGCACAGGTCTCTCCAGCTGCCTGCCAGCATGGCGGAGACCCTGGCGGATGACAAGCAAGCGGTGACCAAGGTTTTAGATTTCATTTTATATCTAAATTTTAGAATATAGGACCCATTAATTTGGAATTTTAATCTTTTTGTGGTTTTAAGCTTTATTGTAGTCTTTGAGGTACCATTGTACGGGTTTTTATCTTGTTTTTATTTAACTGACAGTTTTAGTGTTTTAGATTGATTTTAACCCCATTGGATTTCAAGGGTGCTGATGACCTTGTAGTTGAACGCCCTTAAACCCAATTATCCATCCATTCATCCCATCCCTATTTTGACCAGCGTTCTCTCTAGCTCTGCCCACCAGCTGTCCTTACATGTTGAATTCTTTGCCTTTTACAATACATTTAAATAAATTCTGTAAGATATAAAAGTGTATCTTTAAAGGTTTCTTTTTGAATGATACCCTCAAAATGTGGATAAACACACAAGGACACATTTCCACATGCATAGCAAATCGTACTAGTTTCCATACAAACTTTCTTTTTGTGACGTACAAGACATTTTTAAAATGTACATGACTTTTTTGCTGTGGGTGGTATCCTTTTGACGAAATACTGAGCAGTGGCCACTTTCCGTTAGGGATAGATATAGGATTGACAGAAGAAGAAAGCGAGAGAAAGGAGGAAGGTGAGCTTACAGTAGTGAATGCATTTAGATGGAGGGAAGAAATGAAGGAGGAATTCCTAACTGAAATAAACTCAGAAATATAAAAAATAATGAGTAGGCATAGAGGTTGCATTGAATGAGAACAATACAGAAAGAGGCTTAGAGCTAATGAAACTAATAGTTACAAGGGCAGGGATAAAAATGAAATGAATAAGTAATGATTATTAATTTTTAGATGAGTCGTATTTATTACACATCTGCTTCACTTTCGTACCTATTTTGAGGACATGTTTCGCAAATCATCGTTTGCATCTTCGGCTCTTATGCGACTAAAGCTTGATCCAGTGGTGTGGGCAATTCTGGAGTTGTCGCTGCCATCTGTTGATTTAGTGATGAACTTAAATGTGGGATTCTCTTCTGGCGGGATTTCAAAGTTCATTAGTTGGTTTTTATGTTTTCTATGTATATTCTCTCCCATATGATGAGTTCACTATGTCTTTGTACGTATTTTAGTAATTCGGTGCTATCTTCAATTTCATGATTTTCAGACCAGAAATGAACTGCTATTGCGGACTTATCAATATTTTTGTATCTTAAGTGCCTGAAGTGTTCTTTCTTTCTAGTGCCTATGTTTCTTTTTGTCCTCCCTATGTAAATTTTTTCACAGTCTTTGCACTTAATCTTGTAAATGCCTGACTTTTCCTCTGGTTTTATCTTATCAGTATTATTACTGTTAAGTAGGTTTTTAATGTTGTAATTGTTTTTTGGTGCCAATGTTATATTGTATTTCTTGAATATTTTTTGGAACTTTTTTGTGGCCCAGGGGTGGTAAGTAAATTTAGCAAATCTAATTTCTTGTTTTATTGGTGTGAGAGCTGTGATCTGTTTTAATCTCTTTTGAAGTTTGAATGAGTTTAGTTTTTTATCTACAAGGTTTTTTCCATATCCATTTTTAATTGCAGTTTTTAAGATTTGATGGTATTCGTTTTGATATTCTTGCTGGCTGAGGGGTAGATTTACTAATCTGTGTGTGAGACTGTTGATGGTGGCATGTTTGTGTGGAATTGGGTTGAAACTATTTGCTTTAATGTAATTATCTGTGTGTGTTGCTCTTCTATGGATACCAAATTCTAGTTTTTCATTGGTTTTTGTGATTTTAAGGTCCAAAAAAGGTAGAGTACAGTCCTCTTCAGTTTCCACTGTGAATTGTATGCTGGGTTCTTGCAGGTTGAGTAGTTTCAAAGCATCATCTATTTGTTTGTAGGGCACTATTGTAAAGATGTCGTCTACGTATCTGTACCATGTTTTAAAAATATGAGGGAAGGCTTTAGTTATATGTGTTTCGAAAAAGCTCATGTATAGATTGGCCAAAAATGGTGATAGCGGGCTTCCCATAGCTAGTCCTGAAATTTGTTTATAATATTTTCCATCGAAAACAAAATAATTTTGATGTATACATATTTCAGTCATTGCCAAATATTCTTCTATTGCATTGGCATCTAGGTTTATAGAATTTAGCCATTTTTTCAGTAGAATCAAAAGTTTGTCTAATGGAATGCTAGGGAAGAGGGAGTGGACATCGAAGGATACTAAAGTGTCATGAGGTTTTAGTTTAAGATTTTGAATTTTTCCTACCGTCCTCAAAATAGGTACGAAAGTGAAGCAGATGGTAATAAATACGACTCATCTAAAAATTAATAATTATTTCGCTTCACTGTGGTGTTCCAATACAGTTAAATCTCGAATAAGTAATGGTTGGTTTGATGAGGACTGCTGTAGAGCAAGAGGGAAAGGTTTAAAAACCTGGCTTGTTGGAGAACGGAGGAGGGTAGAGATAGGATGATTATGGCAATAAGTAGAGAAGTGTACTAGAAATTATTAGAAGAAAAGAAGTACGAGTGGCAGGATAGTATTCGAAAGAAAATGGATGCCATACAGCAAAAAGATAAAATATGGGGAATGGTGAGTGAAGTGAATAAACAGAAGGGGGTGAAAAATGAGAACATCACAGGAATGGTTGAAGTACTTTAGAGACCTAGTTGCAGAAAGGATTGGATAAATAGAGATAATATAGAGTTGGACAACCTGAGGATAGACAATGAAATATTAGACAGAGAAATTACTCAAACGGAAGTTTTTCAAAAAAATAAGCTTAATGGGCGGCAAAGCAGTGGGCATGGATGGAATCTCAGGGGAGTTTTGGAAGAGGTATGGGGAAACACCAAGTGGATTAAAGAATATAACTAATTTATTTAATAAGATGAAAGATAGTGGGAAATTACCTGACTGCTGGAAAACAAGTGTGATTGTACCAATATTTAAAGGAAAGGGCAGTGCGAATAGGCCAGAGAATTACAGGAGGATAAGCTTACTATCTATAATTGGGAAAATGTATACAGGCATACTAGCGGACAGACTAACGGATTTGGTGGAAAGAGAAAATAAAATATCAGAATTTCAAGCTGGATATAGGAGAAAAAGAAACTATAATGTCCTTTCTTGGAAGTGTTGAAAACAGTGTTATAATAAATTTAAATGGAGTCGATTAATGACACTAAACAACGCTTTTAAATTTTTCCGGAACATGTTTCAGAGAATTCCTTTCTTGGAAGTGTTGAAAACAGTGTTGTTATGATAAATTAACTTTAAAGAGAGTCGATTAAAGACACTAGACAACACTTTTAAATTTTTCCGGAACATGTTTCTGAGGCTTTGTCTCTATCATCAGCCGGCTCTCGACTGGTTCTTGTTGGTGTAGCTGACGATATTTTTCCTTGAACCGCCACCAGAGGAGACCTGTGACAAAATATCGTCAGCTACACCAACAAGAACCAGTCGAGAGCCGGCTGATGATAGAGGCAAAGCCTCAGAAACATGTTCCGGAAAAATTTAAAAGTAAGTCGAGATTTAACTGTAACCCCAGAATTACCCACACCGCTGGATCAAGCTTTAGTCGCATAAGAGCCGTAGATGCAAACGATGATTTGCAAAACATGTCCTCAAAATAGGTACGAAAGTGAAGCAGATGTGTAATAAATACGACTCATCTAAAAATTAATAATTAAAAGTAAGTGTTGTCTACTGTCTTTAATCGACTCTCTTTAAAGTTAATGTTTCAGAGACTTTGCCTCCATCCTCAACCGGCCATCGACTGGTTCTCATTGGTGTAGTTGACGATATTTTGTCATAGGTCTCCTCAGGTGGCGGTTTGAGAAACTTGCTGAACAAATCTTTCTGGGGGATGTCGAAATTGAATACTTTGTTCCTATTTTTTTAAATGAAGATTTGTTCCCATGTAGACAGTTTTTGTTTTCCTGATGTATGTTTTAGTAGTTTTGGTTCTGGATTTATGTTGTGGTTTTTTCCCAAAAAATGCATGCCAACTGCTGATTTTTCTGTTTATATTTTATGTTCCTAAAGTGTTCCTTTGCTCTTGTTTCTAAATTCCTTTTGGTTTTTCCAATATAAATTGGACTACAGTCACAACATTCAATTTGATATATACCAGATTTTTTGTTAGATGGAATGGCATCTTTGATGTTTGAACAAATTAGGTTTTTTTTTTAAGGAGTAATGGTTGACTGGTGCTAGTTGAATGTTTTGTTTTTTGAAGACTTTTTTTAATTTATCAAAGGCCCATGGATGGTAAGTGAATTTTTTGAAAATCACATTAGTTTCTGTAGCTGAGGGTTGTGGTTTCCTTTACTAGCTTCTTATTTTTTGCTAAGTTCACTTTTTTGTCTACTAATGATTTGGGAAAATCATTTTTTTTTTTTTGGTGCTATTTCAATAATTTTGTTGTATTCTTTTTTGTATTCTGCTGTGAGAGGGATGTTGACCAGCACCAACACAGACAACATAAAAGCTAATGGCTACAACCCAAGATCCCACAAACAGGCAATCTTCAATAGTTTAACGCACAGACTGGTGTCTGTGCAGCAGTTCTTGAAAGGAAGTGAGAACCAGAGTACAAGACTTAGATAGGCAAGAGATATGGGAAAGTATAGAAGAAAAGAAATCTTTGAAATTTCATAAGCAATTAAAGACAGAATGGGGTAGGGAAAAATATATAGATCAATGTGACAAAACTGTAAGAGAAGGCATAGCATGGATGAGAGGGGTTGAGAAGTAATGAGGTAGGGCTATGTGAATTTTGTTGAGACAAAGAGAGCACTGTTCATTACCTGATAGATTGTAAGGAGTTAACAAATTACAGGAGAAATATATGGGATAAGAAATGGGGCAGTGTAAGTAAAGAGATATTGGCATTATGCATGCTAACAGGGATGGGAGAAAAGAAAAATAGATGTATAGGAGATTTCTTATATAGGTTAAGAGAAAAGTGGATTAGGATAAAAGAAGCGAAGGTGAAGAGGCAATGACACCAAGCTGCTCAAGAAAACCAAAGGCTTATAGCCACGGGACCTCAGTCATCGAGCAAATCTTTGAGTCAGCAATTTTCATGTATTTGTACAGGATGTATAAGCATGTTTAATGTTAAAGTTATAGTGAAATTGTCATTGAAACTACAAATAAATATCAAATATGATACTCTGAAGAGGCCTCTGAGTGTTATAGGGCTTATTTATACTGCAAGCTATTGATATGTGGAAGTCTAGTTAGGTCAATGTCTTGTGTCGGTTTAGAACTCTCCAAATTACTAAACCATTGTATATGCTTATATCCAGCTAGTGTAAAAATAATTTTTTTATACCATTTAACTGTTTTTCATAAAGAGGATATACCTGTAATATCTGATTACGAGATCCAAACCATCCATATGCTTATTGTATTCCTAGATAATATTAGGCTGGAAAATTGACTTTCTGTTATGAGCATCCGTTTTTCAGTGTCAGTCATGAAATTCTTAGAGCTGCAAGTGGATAATGCTGTAACTATCCTCCTGTCCTGCCAAGCAACATAGGTCCGAGGTGGGAGCTAATACACCTGCATTTCTTCTCCCCTTAGAGCTTTTGTATTCACATCTTGTGAAGTACGGTTGCACCAGGTAGTATTACTATGAAGACAGATAGCACCAAATCTTTGTCTTCAGTATTATTAGTCCCTTGACCAATGTATGTTCAGCTGTTGTAAAGATGTGCATTTTACTTTCACATACATCAAAACTTTATATGCCAAATCTGGCCCTATCAGAAGCCTGTACACTTCCTATGAAGCTAATTTATTTGCTTCATTACTAATTGAAATGATGGTTAGCACTGAGCTTTAATAATTTGAAATGTGCTTTTCAGTTAATTCCTGATAGCTAAAGAAATCACTCTGAATCCTGAGAAAGTCTAAATAACTGAGTGAAAACAACAGTTGCATAAAACTACCATAAACTTTGGTTGTGAAAAATTCTAAGATGTACATATAGATGCTAACAGAGTTTTGCTTTCTTTGCAGCCTGTATTATTGCATGGTACCATTAACTGAAGCATAAAACCTTGACCCAAAGAACACTACTTACACAGCTATATTATACATATTGTTTGTATCCACACAAAACAAAATTACTTACAAATTAGATGCTCAGAACTTTTGCTACAGTGAAACAAAATAGTGAAATTTCAATTATTTGTGAATGTAGTCTGTGCTGTAATGGTAATATATTAATTTCTGTAGCAATACACTGTCCAATTCTCACATAACAACATTACATCACACAATCTTCCAAGGTCGAAGACAATAACAAACACTTGCAGCTGATCACATTAGCTCTTGTCACTTCCAGCTGTCTGGTTTCACAACAACTGTTTCACAACTACTCTGGCTAGTGTGTCAGAATCACTTTTATATCTAATTCACAATTCGAGACTCTTCCAGAACAGTAAAGAGAATAATCAAGATATTACCAGAAATTTCCATTTATCTCAGTTTGTTTCGGTAGGTCTTTTATCTCAAGCGCTATGTTTATCTGCTTATGCAAGCTCGTTATCTATGCGAAACCTATCAGTTCCTTTGTGTGCCAAGCCGCCTTATCGCGATTGGGTTCGCGACACTGCTCCCTCCTAAAGGCTGGTCGTCCCGAACAACTCCATCGTAGTGGGCCAGACGATCCATGTGTACCACCACCATCTTCCCATGGGGGAACCTTCTGGATGTGGTAGACCACGTCGTTAGTCCCCTTCACCACCCGGTACGGTCCTTGCCACGGCTGTTGAAGTTTGTCGATTGTTCGGTTTGCTCCCAGGTGTCCTGAAGTATCGGCGTACAGTTCCTCCAAGACCTCCGAGACCTTATTTCGGCGAAGTACCAAATGTTATCTCTGCGTCTTCCCATCGGACGATTGCCATACCCGGAACAGCACGCCCTCTGTCTTCAGCGCGTTCCATTGGGCCCAATACGACTTGTAGGTGGCGCTCCTCGATGCGATGTCCTCCAAGACCGGCCCCGTCTCAGCCTCCACTTTTTCCAAGAGTGGCCGCAAGTCTGCGTCCGCCAGCTGCTCCCTCCTCAGGCCTGCGCTATCCTAGCCATCCGCAGGCACTGCCGTGACTACTCGACTGCTGCGGCACGCTCCTTCTCTTCCACTCTTGTGCATTGGCCACACTCCTCTTGATAGGGTCTTCGAGACATGGCGTCTGCGTTACCGTGGCTCTTCCTTCTATGATGTTCAGAGGTGAAGTCGTACTCCTGCAGCCTCTGAACCCAACGTGCTGTCTAGCCTTCCAGATTTCTAAAGTTCAGTAGCCAGTTTAGGGCAGAGTGGTCAGTCCTCAGGTGGAATGGCTGACCATACAGATACTTGTGGAGGTGCTCCAAGGCCTTTACTACTGCCAGTGAATCTCGCCGGGTGACGCAGTAGTTCTTCTCTGCCTTGGCTGAAGACGCGCTAGCATCGTCTCAGCAGTTGTCGAAACTTCTCGAGTTCTGCGGTCAGGTGATCTGGGGCCCCAGGTGTTGCGTTGGCACCGGCTCCTGTGTCTTGTCGATTGCTGTCACGATTAGCACGGGCTCGCACGTCCCCATCTCCATTACGGCCTGGACGTCGTGATTGGTGTCTACCAGGTTGAGCAGCCTCACTGGCACCTCTCGGCACGGCAACATTCGCTGTCCTTCAAGGCAGATCACCTGACCCCAGAACTCGAGAAGTTTCGACAACTGCTGAGACGATGTTGCTTGAAAACAATGCCCACCATTCCCTTAACATGAAATATATAACAATAATATATAATAATTTATTGCAAACTTCACTTGTCTTACTTAAATATTACTGTAATATTTGTATTGCTTTATTGTTATTAGCTTCAGTTTTTACATATTTTACTGAAATATATTATTGATAAATATATAATATAACATTTAAAATTTTAGGCTGAAAGTTTAACAGTTATTTTTTGTCCAACCATATTGTTTTTATGCCATTGTTCACAAATTTCCCCTTGGTATTTTGGAAAAGCTTCAAATGTTGTTCTAAGACATGTGGGCAAAGGAAGAAGATAACACTAAATAAACACAATGTCTTAATAGACCTAATTAAAAATGAATATGTAACAAGTGTATTGTTTACTTCCTGGTACAGTGAAAAAAAAAATATTACACCATAGCAAGATGTTACAAAATTATACTTGAATAAGTTCATTTTTCTGTAGATAGAAAAATGTCTGCAGGCTGCAACTGTTCACCACTCAGCAACTTGATTAGAGTGAGGAAAGTAAGAGTAGCCAGGATATCTATGGATGTGAGTCAATTGGAGAATTTAATGTCATACTGGCATGTTCGCTATGTAGCTCAATGGTTAAGAGCAACTGGATGGAGATCTGTGGTTTAAATCCTGGTTATGGCATTGAATTTTACAGTCTGACTCTGCCTTTCTAACACTGAATGTCTATGGTTCACTCCACTCCCCCCCTCTCTCTCTCTCTCTCTCTCTCTCACACACACACACACACACACACTCCATGTAAAGCCAGCCTCGGTAGCATGTCTGCCTCACGTTCAAGAGGTCGTTGGAAGACGTAAATTACAAACAAAAAACTCCATGTAAAAAGTAGTATTAGCGGGGGGGGATTTTGAAAATCTTTATGTTGCATTGTTGTACGATGAACTTAAATACCAAGTTGATCAAAGTATAAAATTGAAAGAAGCGTAGAGACAGTGAGGCACAACTTACCACAAAAGTGAATCGAGAAGATATTGACACACTGCTTCACTCACACTGTTTTTTCACAGGGCATGTTTCAAGAGCTTTAGCTCTTATCAGCTGGAACTTGACTGGTGCAAATTGTAGTGGTTTCCTCTTTCTCCGTATCGTCGATGGCATGATGTACTTGTCAAAGATGCCCGGTGGTGGAGTTTCAAAATTCATGACTATGACGATTTTTATTAATGAAGATTTTTTCCCATACAGAAAGGTCTATGGGGTGATTAATATATTTTATTAAAGATGTTTCCAAGTTGATGTCATGTCTAGTATACAAAAAAATGAAAAGCCACTGCTGAGTTTTCTGTTTCACCATTTTTAATGTTTCTTATATGTTCTTTAGTTCTGATGTCAGTTTTTCCTATATAAATTTTAGGGAAAATTTGCATTGGATCTCATAGATTCTTGGTTTTTCTTTGGTAGTATATGAATTTTTGGGGGAGCCTTGCCAATTTGCACCAGTCGAGTTCCAGCTGATGATAAGATCAAAAGCTCTTGAAACATGTCCTGTGAAAAAACTGTGAGTGAAGCAGTGTGTCAGTATTGTGACTTTGTGGGTTCGTGAAATGAAAAGTCCAATTTCACCACTCAAAAATGTTCTTTATTTCCACCGACTTACAGTTACACTCTTGCCAATTACACCGAATTACGTAATGCACACAATTACGATTCACCAGTTCGTCCGTTACAATTTCACTTGCACTAGTAATTACGGACAATACTCCGATGCACGTACACAATTACGTAAATTCTTCCGTCGCACAGTCTTCTCTTCCACTAACACGGCGCTACTTCACTATCACGACAAGCACTGACTGACTGACTGCCCCTTGCACGACGTGTCGCTTATATAGGGTCCGCTTGCCGATCTAGAAGGTTTTCGATTAGATTGAGCGTCCCGAGTTTCCAGAACCTAGGAGAAGGGTAAAGAGACGGCTCAGGGGCCCGACATCCCTCTCCTAACCATCCCTTCTTAACGCTATAAGACAAATGAGGGGGCGGGGCGAACGCCGACCCGTCACCTGTCGCCCACTCTATAGGGTGTTCCGATGCTCGCGTGACACTGCTCCCTCAAAGCTGGTCGTCCCGAACAGCACCATCGTAGCGTGCCAGGCGGTCCAGGTGTACCACCAGCATCTGCTCGGAGTCTCAGCCAGAAGTAGCGCTGCCGAAGTTTGTGAATCATTCGGTTCGCTCCCAGGTGTCCTGAAGTACCGGCGTGCAATTCCTCCAAGACTTCCGGGACCTTACTCCGGGGAAGTACCAACTGTTCTCTCTGCGCCTTCCCATCGGGTGACTCCCATACCCGGAACAGCACGCCCTCTCTGGTCTTCAACGAGTCCCATTGGGGCCAGTACGACCTGTAGGTGGCGCTCCTCGGTGCGATGTCCTCCTGGGTTGGTCTCGTCCCTGCCTCCACTTCCCTCAAGAGTGGCCCCAAGTCTGCGTCCGCCAGCTGCTCCCTCCTCAGGCCTGCGCTATCCCAGCCGTCCGCAGGCACTGCAACTACTCGGACTGCTGCGGCACGCTCCTTCTCTTCCACTCTTGTGCACTGACCGCACTCTACTGGACAGGGTCTTCGGGACATGGCGTCTGCGTTACCGTGGCTCTTCCCTCTACGATGTTCCGAGGTGAAGTCGTACTCCTGCAGCCTCTGGACCCAACGTGCTGTCTGGCCTTCCAGGTTCTTAAAGCTCAATAGCCAGGTTAGGGCGGAATGGTCAGTTCTCAGGTGGAATGTCTGACCGTACAGGTACTTGTGGAAGTGCTCCAAGGTCTTTACTACCGCCAATAATTCTCGTCGGGTGACGCAGTAGTTCTTCTCTGCCTTGGATAGCGTCTTGCTGTAGTAGGCTATCACCCGCTCATGGCCGTCCTGGATCTGCGATAGGACACCTCCAATGCAATGGTCGCTAGCGTCGGTGTCCACAATGAAGGCGCCACCCGGTTGTGGGAAACCCAAAATTGGAGCACTGCACAGGGTCTCCTTTAGGTGCTGGAAAGCGTTTTCGGCGTCCTCTCCACACATAAGGCCGGTGTTCCTCCGTCAGGCGGGTGAGGGGTTTTGCGATGTTGTCGGCCTTTTCCTCTAAATCATTAAGGCGGTCGTCTACTTGACCCATCCGCTTGCCCAGATTCGTGACTCATCCCTCACGCCGGCCAACCGTTCCTCAAACTTGGCGGCGAGGACCTCGTTCGCCTCCCTCATCTCCGTTGTCAGTTCGGCCATCTTTGCGGTCATTGTCGTGGCCAAGTTGTTGTTAGCAGTTTCCGTCTTCGCTGTTGATTCGGCCTTCATTTCTTCCCTCTTCTCGGTGATGTCGTTGGCCGTCTTCATTTGTTTCAACTTGGCGGTGAGGTTGTTTGCCGCTTCTATTTTTGCAGCGAGGTTTTCATTTGTCGTCTTCATTTCCGAGAGTAGTTCGGCCTTTATTTCCATCATCTTCTCCAAAAAATTTTCCAATGCCGCGTCCATGGTTGTAATGTTCGGTGATGTTATCTTCCCGCTTCCTGACACCAGTGTGACTTTGTGGGTTCGTGAAATGAAAAGTCCAATTTCACCACTCAAAAATGTTCTTTATTTCCACCGACTTACAGTTACACTCTTGCCAATTACACAGAATTACGTAATGCACACAATTACGATTCACCAGTTCGTCCGTTACAATTTCACTTGCACTAGAAATTACGGACAATACTCCGATGCACGTACACAATTACGTAAATTCTTCCGTCGCACAGTCTTCTCTTCCACTAACACGGCGCTACTTCACTATCACGCCAAGCACTGACTGACTGACTGCCCCTTGCATGACGTGTCGCTTATATAGGGTCCGCTTGCCGATCTAGAAGGTTCTCGATTAGATTGAACGTCCCGAGTTTCCAGAACCTAGGAGAAGGGTAAAGAGACGGCTCAGGGGCCCGACATCCCTCTCCTAACCATCCCTTCTTAACGCTATAAGACAAACGAGGGGGCGGGGCGAACGCCGACCCGTCTCCTGTCTCCCACTCTATAGGGTGTTCCGATGCTCGCGTGACAGTATCTTCTGGATTCACTTTTGTACCAAGTTGATATTTAATCAACTTTTTGTTTCTGAATTACATTGTTTACAGGCACACTTCTAAAACTTCCGCTTTTTTTTTTTTTTTTTTTTTTTTTTTAGGTTCCAGAATGTTAATGGTGAAATATAGATATAAACTTTTTGGGTAGAATGCAATACTTCCCTTATTTTACGTGGGCATTTCAGGCACACAGATTAAATTCATATATATCTACTTTTAAATTTAGGATGGATCTAAGACAGAAAGGCAATCTGCCACGTTTATGAGTTCTGGTCTTTATTATATCAGATTATTATCAATGCACAAGTATAACAAAGTGTAATCTTTTACAAATTTGTGTTATTAATATTGATACAAATGTGCATTCTTCAAGATGTAAAGATGGGAATGCAATTGTTCAGTGGCTTGTGTATTTCCCATTAAACTATTTTGTTTTCCATTTTACCTATAACTTATAATACATCAGTCTTCCAGATGTAGTTTCTCAATCAACTCTTCTGGGTCAGCAGGAATTTCTTCATCGGATTCTGAAGAGGATGATGGATACATACCTGAAAATAAATATTAATTACTTGCACATGAAAAAGTACAATTTGAATAGAATGTCATCATTTATTTTACATTCTTGCAATTTAAACTTTAAATATCCATTTAATTAGCAAATTTGAATTGGACTGTTAGTGCTGGTTGTATTATTGCTGCAGCAATTGAAAGATATACAAATGTTACTGAATTCAAGTCCTGAGTAAGCAATGAAAAGAGAAAAGTTGAAATATGTGATAACTCCAGCTATGTAGAAGGAATCAAATTACAATTGGGGGGGGGAGGTGTGGTAGGTATGACCATATATGGAGTAAAAACTGAGCAATGTTTAATGAGGATCAAGCATGAGAGAAGTTTTAGTACTGAAATATAAAAGTATAAACTTGAAAGAAGCGTAGGGACAGTGAAGCACAAATTAGTACAAAAGTGAATCGAGAAGATATTGACACATTGCTTCACTCACACTTTATTCACAGAACATGTTTCAAGAGCTCTTGCTCCTATCATTAGCTGATACTCGATTAGTGTAAGTTGTAGTGATTTCCTCTTTCTCCGTATTGTCAATAGATGAACATATAAGAAACATTAAAAATGGTGAAACAGAAAAATCAGCAGTAGCTTTTCATTTTTTGAATACTAGACATGACGTCAACTTGGAAACATCTCTAATGAAATATATTAATCACCCCATAGACCTTTCCGTATGGGAAAAAATCTTTATTAACAAAAATCGTCATAGTCATGAATTTTGAAACTCCACCACCGGACATCCTTGACAAGTACATCACGCCATCTATTGACAATACGGAGAAAGAGGAAACCACTACAACTTACACTAATCGAGTATCAGCTGATGATAGGAGCAAGAGTTCTTGAAACATGTCCTGTGAATAAACAGTGTGAGTGAAGCAATGTGTCAATATCTTCTCGATTCACTTTTGTACTGAAATATAGTTTAATCACTGAAATTACTGTCACTCAATTATTATTAGTATCAAACTGAATTGTAGCCTCATGCATTCATGTAATGTGAAGAAATTGATACTTAAGTAAAACATCTAAGAAATAATATGAATGTAATTGTCAAGGATATTGAGTAAGAGATAATGGAAGAATTTCAATCACTTAAAATAGAACTGGAAAAAGTACAAACTAGAGGATAAGAAAAGCAAGTATCAACAGCATTAAAAAGCTCTTCTGCCCTTAATTTGCCTATTAATCATATCATTTATATTTAAATATATTAAATCACCTTCATGTGAATAATTGAAAACTTGAACATCCTTTATGATTAAGGATGAACTATTAATAGCTGGGAGCCAGAAAGAGGTGTGTGAGTGTGCACAATTCATACACATGAAAGTTTCTGCATGTGTATGAATTTGTAATATAATGTCAAAGCAAATTCTTTCTTACTTTGATTCTTGTGATCTTCTTTCTCTTTCTCCATCTTTGCTATATATTCATTTTGTAAAGAAACAACATCTGTACTGTCACCTTGGCACGCAGCATAAGCCTCCAATATTTCTGCATTTAACGTTATGAAGGGCTTTCCCCATTTGAACTTACTCAAATAGAGCTCAGCCTCTTTCTGAAAACCTTAAATAGAATTTTAATGTAATTATTATTAATGTACAAAATTGATCACACCACATTAAGATACTTTGTATGTGTATATTGTTACCTGTAATGTACATAGCAGCTGCCAAAGCTTCCACACATGACAGCTGATATGGTCGACCATAATTAATTGGATTGGTAGCCACAAGAAAAGGTAAAAGACGACAATGTGGCGATTTCATTTTTACAAAAGGCGTTTCATCTATTTTGGCCCAGGAACAGTCTATCACTGCTACACCATGTTCAGAAATGATAGAGCGATCTTTAGGAGAAATACACTTTAAAAAAAGAAAACAGAAAATAAACAAAGCCAAATACCTTTCTCAATTATAAGAATTTCTTTAGTAATACTTCATAAAATATACACAGATGTTTGAAATAACTATGAAACAGCCTACCTGCACTCCCATTGGGGAAAGTACTATTCCCCTAAATCGTTGTCCCAGTTTTAATGTCTGTATTAATCCATGTCGAGATAATTTACGGCCAGAGCATTTTCTTGGATCACAATGATTCAAATCCCACATGGCTACTGGAAATACAGCCTTTGTCAAGAAAGATGTGTCCTCAATGGGAGAAGCTGGAGCACAGAAGGAATAATGAAAGTTGAGATGTTATGCAACTGAAATAATGCATATAAAATGACAAATTGAAAGAAAAATAGCTTGAAATAAGGCAAGTAAATAATACACTCATATATTCAGAATTATATCCTTTTTGTCTACTAATAGATGACTAGTCAATTTTCAAGTTCAATGGAAAATAATAGCACCAACTGTCATTGTAGATGGTGCTTAATATCAATCTGTAATGATGCTATCAACCTGTGCATGAAAAATACAGTGAAATGGTTAATGATCCATGTAAATTAAAACCTAAGTGTATCTGTAACTGAATGAAATGAGAGGTAACTAAACTGAAAATAGCATGAATAGGAAGGTTATATATATACAGTAGAATAGTGAAAATCATTAAGAGGATGGTACAGTAAATTCAGTTGGTTAAGTACTGACTTACTGATCCCTAGGCTGCAGGTTCCAATCTTGCCTAGACAAATGATTTTTAAGTTAAAAAGCAGCATGTCAGTAGATTTATTGGCATGTAAAAGGACACCCATGAGACTAAATTATGGCACACAGGTAGTATGATTCATGATTCTGACAGTTCACACTATCATTTTGTTTATTTGTTCAAAATAGGTAGAATATGTGACTATATACATGTTCTACAAAGTTTGATTACAAACTGTTTCTTACAAATTTCATATACACATAAACTAACAAACATAATAAAAACTTGTTAAGGGAGTGCTTGCATACTTAGTTCATATGTTTAGGTATAACCATAGTTTATGTATAACCAACTCAGATCAACAAAATTACAGGGTTATCCCTTGCCTAGATTTAGAGTTAATATTAGTGAATGATGAAGAGTGTGACTTGGACTCAAATAATGGGTATGTTAGAAACCGTGCAATAAAGGAGGCAACAGCAAACTTTGTATGTTCCTCCTAAATCTTAAGTTTAACAATGATATATACAGATGAAAGTAATGGTGACTGAATTGCTGAACACTTCACATCTCCCCTCAGAGCAGTCAGAGCCAGTAGGATCTCCCACCACTACACAAATGCATATCACATGAATCCCCTACCTCTAGAAGGAGAATCTCACCATGCATTGCAGATGTAATATTTGTGTTAATGGCTCATTTTGGGAACTCACCATTATATATAATTTCTTGCACTTAACAGTGAATAAATCTACCTTCATTACTACCTGATTGGAATTGTTAGATCGCATTAAGTATATTTGACCTGACATGCTCTTCTTGCAAGTATGAATGATGTAAACATATTTGTTGTCATGCATACTTTCGAATATGCATGTTCACTTTTAATAATATGTATTCATGTGTAAAATATTAATTCCTGTTCCCATCCTTTAAAACAAATATGTAATCAATTTGTGGACATTATGTCAAAGAGTCACAAATGTATTATTATTAGTTATGTATTTGTCTTTTCTTTACCATCCCCTCCTTTGGTTGAATCATTTGGATAACATGCAATGGAAGGTATTGGAGAAATAAATAACATGGTATAGATAAGAGATAAATTTGAGATATCCTGATAGGCCTTAATAAATTAAGGAAACAACTGAAACAATGATGATTTCGATATTTCTTTCAAATATATTTATCCAATAACGTTTTGTTCTAAAATGAAACGAGAATTTATAAGCGAATACAATTTTATGAACATACGTAATATGAAGAGTTTTGCCATAAAGTCCATACGTTCAATTCTGTATAGCTATGTATTTGAAAGCACTTTAATTTAAGCAAGTTTTCAATATTTAAACATATGGGTTGGCAATGGCTGTCTATGCTATTTTCAAAGTTGCACAGTTGGCAACAGCCGTTATCGCTATGTCAACGCGTATTCTAGCAGACGACAGGCCGCTCTCGTACACAATAATCGCCACAATAACCACTTTATTGACATATTGCGACGAAAAGCGAAGTTGATGGGTGTTATAAGTGCACTTCCGTTCACAATTTTTTTTTCCATCTTAACTACAACGCAAACATGGGCCCGTCTCCTAAGTTCTAGACAGCTCTAACGATGTTACTATATAGCATTGCAGTGTAGTTTACCGTTATCTGTATCAGACTGCTCGGCTTCGTCTCTTGTTAGCTCCTCATAAGATTCAGCCAGGTAAGATTTACCCCCAGTTCTGTGTTTTCTAATTTGTTTTTTTCCTTTATATCGCTTTGAATAAGACATTCCAAAACAAATTCAGACACATCCAACTCTGCTTGTGTCCAGTCACAAAACATTAAACTAACAATTGTTACACAATTTCCACATGAAGGTGATGATAAAACGCGGCCGCGGAACTTGTTTGAAACCCTGTATTAATCTGTACCCTGTTCTGAACCACTTTTGCTCAGAACACCAACTACTGTTTTGAACTGCCCGAACTATATTTACCACACCAATACTTCTGTTTAGTGTTACTTGTGGCTTCATACATGCCAACATGACAACACCTCGCCGCTCCAAGATCGAGTCGTTACACTGCTTGACGCTCACCAAGACGTCCCGGGTTCGACACCAGGCGATCTGTATGAGATTTGTTGTGGACAACACGGCACTGAGGTGTTTTTTTTTCGGGATCTCCGGTTTCTCCCGCCATCTCATTCCACCGGCGCTCCATCTTCATGTCATGTATTATCTGGGTCACCGCCTGCGGTGCTGCACGTAGTGAAAGCGAGCGTTAAACACGACACATTTATCTATAATACCGTTATCCCAGTTGTCCATCCAATATGTTTATTGGATTGGGAAGCAGAAAGAAACTAAGGAAAGAGTCATGCACGTTTCACGGAAACCCAACTCATTTTTTTAGTGCTTATTCTTTTTTCTGTTGCATTCTTTAAAATACATGGGGCAGAAGAATATATCAAATCTTCTTAATTTATAGTCGCTCTTGAAAGTTGAAACCATGTTTATTTAGCGTCAGGTAAGTACCTTTTATTTAATCAGTTGTCAATGTTTCAATACTTCCCTAGCACAGATCCCTATAGGTTGGCACCATAATTGACGCATGCGCATTATCCCAAAAATGTCGTATTCTGCAGTTCATTGCAACATTTTTTCTACAAAGAAAATATCGTAAATAGGAATGATAACTTTTAAATAAAAAGGGTGAATGCGCTACAATATTCCCAGGTATTTACGTCTTTTGCGGAATCTCAAAGTTATTCTCAGTTATTTAATCCCTTTTTTTTAAAGGTGAAAGCGGACAGTGGAATTGGCCACAAGTAGTAAAGAATATTTGTGCATTAGAATAGTTTTAAAATTCGTTCATTGTACTTGTAATTATACACAGAAACAATTTTCTGGAATGTTCTTTCTACTACTGCAGGAACTGTTGCAGATTTCAAACAGTTTAAATAACTAAAAATTAAATGAAGAGCAATCAAGTAGCAGGAGTAGTAGAAACATATTTGTTTTATTTTTATAGTATAGTGTTTAAATTTCTTATACATTTTCGATAAATGTACTTCACCAATAAAACGTAATTCTTAGTGACTTGCAATATATAAAAGCGCACTTTTCTTAAAACTACTTATACAGGGCTAACCTAACCTAATTTTGCCTTGCATCTTTCTAGTTTTATGAGTATAATAGAAAGTCAGTATTAAGGACGCCACAAACTGCCTTCTTCCGACCAAAACTGAGTCAGCTTTATGGGTTAAATATGAAACTTTTGCCACATTTTCATGTATAAATTCTATTGTACTTGTAATGGGATAATGCCCATAGTAATAATGGATTCTGAGCATTTAGGTGTTCAGTGTGTCTGAGGAATAATTTTGTATGCCTTAATGAATATTTGTCTCTTGGAATTTAAGGTTGGAAAGTATTAGAAAAGTTGTAAATTCCTTGGAAAAGCTTATTTATTATCAATATTGGTATTGAAATTAAACTTGCAACATAGTAGTTGGCCTGTGAATTATCACTGTTATAATATCCTTATTTTTTTTATTAACAAGAAAGGTGCGCTCAAGTGGAGCATTGACAAACAAGGATAAAATAACAGTTTAGTCTTTGCTGTAGTCTCTAACGGATATTGTCCTTTTTGTAGAAGTTAGTAGGTGATATTTCTCACAGCTCTATCTGCACAATACACACTGGCACTCTTCACTTGGATAGTGGTATCTCCTTTTGTTACATATTTTATAGTGGAACCCATGGATTGCTGTTCTTGTGATATGTCTCTGGGGCGTGCACTCCTTTTTCCAGTTGTGTCCATCATGGCTGATGTGTAGAATTCCAAATCGATCTTTCTTTTCTTTGTTTCTCGTATGTAAACCAGGTCCTGGTAAGGTCTTGTGGATGGCAACCAGTGCTGTAGCCTTATATCCTCTATGAAGTAGGTCTCCCTCATGAGCTCATACACTAGTCATGGTGGTGCTGTTTTTTCCGATCTTAAGACTCGTTTCATGAATATCGTCTTGACCTTATCAATTCTTTTCAAGTCCCCTGTTTTGAGTTTTTCTCAGATTATTTCTATGCCTTATGTTAAGACTGGCATTTCTGCCTTAAATAACTGTATCGCTGTGGTTGTTGATAAACTAGCTATGTTTGGAATGTTGTATAGTGTTACAGCATCTGTAGTTGCTATTTTTCCACTGTTCCAAAATGTCATTTGTACTGTCTTCTCTGTGTTTATGTCCATGTCATTTGCTCTTGCCCAAATCTCTTAATTTGTATAGTGCATCTTGAACATCCTCTATTTTCTTTGACCTATCACCATATCGTCTGCATATAGAACTATTTCTGCTCTTGAGTTTTCTCCATTGGCTGTATGGATGTTAAACAGTGTAGGACTTAAAAGAGTTGCCTTATAGGATTCCGTTTGTTTCTATGACTTTTTCTGAGACTTCAACATTGTTGTTTATCTGGATGAAGTTTTGTTGAAGGCAGGATTCAATTGTTTTCACTAGAGAATCTTCCTTCTTGATAATTTGTTTCAGTTTTCCAGTTTTTCTCTGTTCACTGAGTCAAACACTTTCTTGAAGTCAATGAATAGTGCAAAATATTTTCCTCCGGGGTGTCCCAGAGTGTCTTCTATTTGGTCACTGCTTGTAGGGTGCTCCTTCTCTTCAAGAAGCCAAAATGGCAATCTGGGATTCTTTCCCCAACAATTACCAGTAACCTATTGAGTATTGTCGTGAAGACTTTAAAGGTAAGCAGCACTCCTTCTGAATGAGTCAGGGGATGTCTTGTCTCCTTTCCCTGTATAGATTATCTTCAGTGTTGCTGTCATCCAACTTTCAGGAATTTACCTGTCTGCAAACACTTGTTTATGAGGTCTGTCCATAAATCTCCCATGTTATCGAGGGAATCTTTGAGATGTTCCATGTATGTATTATCTGAGCCTGCTGCTTTCTTATTTTTTCTTCCGTTGATTGCTTGTCTGAGTTCTGTGGTAGTTATTAATCCTATGATTTCTATGGACCTTCTTTCTTCCATGAAATATGCTTGGTCCTTGTTCTGTTTATTCAGGATCCCTGAGAAGTGTGTACTTATATAGTATTGTGTCTTTGTGGGTTCGTAGAATTAAAAGTCCAATTTGCAGAAATTAAAAATCGTTCTTTATTTGCTTTGGAATACACTATTCATTTCTCACGTAGCAACATTACGTCACATACACCAGTCTACCAAGGTCGATGACAATAACAAACAATGTTCTGATCAGCTCTCGTTACAACACTCTTATTACACAACTCACTGTTTTACAATTTGCAACTCTCTTAAATACCTCATTCGTAATTTGAGAGATTTCCAGAACAATAAAGAACCCGAAATAATCCAGATGTTACCAGAAATTTCCGTTTATCACAGTTTGTTTCGGTAAGTGTTTTATTTCAGCTATCTCTGTTGCCGGTTATTTTTTTACACTAGCCACGCTATCGTTAACTGCTTACGCAAGCTCTTTATTACCATGAAACAATATCCGCCGTCTGTTTTCTATTTGTGCCGAAACTTTTATGCCTATTGCCGCGACAGTATCCTTATATAAGTGCCCTAAGAACAGCATATTCTGCTACTTTCTGTTGCAGTATGGAGTTACCTTCCGGGATAATTCAACACACGGAAAGGATTTATGTTACAAAGAAGACTATACATATTAATTGTGGCTTTGTTATTCCTGTAGGCAGGCCCTTATTTAAAACCCAAAACTTCTTACTTTTGCTGGTGAATACTATATTTTTTGTTAAGCTATCTTACAAAGTATGATAACTTCACAACAAATTTTACTGTGAATGACCACAGTATAAGGAATGCAGCAGATCTGCATAGACGAGCAAATAGTTTAAAACTCGTCTTAAAAGGATATTGCTATTCTGCAATAAAAATTTATAAAAGCTCTGTTCTAACTGAAAATATTGGGCAATTGTAATCAACATAGAAACTTCAAGGAAGGTTTCAAGTTATTCTTATACACTCACTACCTATAAAATATGGAGAAATACTTTAATATTCCATTCAACAGGTAAATTTTCAATACATAGAGGAGTTTGTACGCAACATAATTTCATGATTTATGTTATTATTGACATATTGTAATGCATGTTCTGATATTAATGTTTGAAATGGTGCTGGTTTCACAAATTTTCATTGTATATAAAATTAAGCTATCAGTATACCAGTGATAATAGTCCTGCACCGTGGTGTAGTGGGCTAGGGTATAGTGCTTTATTTTCCTGCTAAGAATGTTTGCAGTATTTTTTTTAATTTACATTCTCCAATGTTAAGTCATATCGGATGATGAATGAAATATGTGAAATAATGCTCAAATGAGTCCAGGGCCCATGGAGCATAGAGTTACCTGACATTCGTGTATAGGAATAAAACCTTATCCAGGGTAACTCATCCTAACTGAGATTTGACCTTGGTACCTCTTGAACTTTAGACACACACACTACCATCTATGCTACCAAGGTTTGATCCCACCCTTGGGACGGATTCAGATTTTAGGTCCCGGATATAGGACTGGTGCCCACTCAGCATGGAAATTGAGGAGCTACGATAGGTAACGAATCCCAGTCAAGAAAATTAACTTTCTGGTAGAGGATGTATGATGCTGACCGCATCTCCTCCCTGTATTGATTGGGTGATCACTCACCTCTGCCTTGCATATCTGGGCGTGAGGCCGGCAGTCAGGTTGGTCGGTATTATGCCGTGGATTATTACTATAAATTTGAAACGATTCAAAATGATTCCTCAAATATTTATTCTAGAGTTGGTTTATAATCATAGCATTCCATAGAGTCCACTTCTAAATGAATTCAACATCTCACTCTTCGATCGTAGATTAGTTGCTGATCTGTTATTCCTACATAAACTTTTAAACTTTTTTAATGAATCACTTGAAAAAATATATTTTAATGCCAGTACCATAAATTTCAGAAAACATTATTCCAATTTCAGACACCAAAAAGGCTTACATAAAAATTCTTCCATTTTAGAGAATATGTGTTAAATGTAATGAACTTTAAAAAAAAATGCTATGCTTTGTAAATAATTTAAAAACAGTTACAGGAATTAACTGCAAGTGATTTTCAGTTGCTGCTATTTAAGTTTTATATTTTTATGACTATCCAATTGGTGTTGTCCTGTTTTTAATAGCAATTTAATAGATCAAGAATTATTGTTATATAGTTTTTGTTACCTTTTTATCTTTTTGTATTGTATTTAAATTTCTATGTTTGGTTGCATATGTAGCTACTGTAATTGGAGCTTTACTCTGTAGTAGCACAACCAGTATAAATAATATACAATAATATGAATAATAAACATTATAGATAAATATCGAAAATTGAGCAATTATTAACCTCTCAATGGTTTTATGTAGAAGAATCTGCATTAAAATAGCTGGGATAGAGTGTTAGAGCTCTTTTAATTGTCACATTTTGTCTTAAAGCCACTTTGTATTCCTGTATTAAATATAAGGTTAGAATTTAACTAAACCAGTCCTCTTTTTTATATTACTCTACTACTTACTGTATTAAAATAGTAAGTATTTTATATGTCCAAAAATTTGAATAATGGAGATTTCACTGAAGACAAATTTTGGGGTTCCCTAAATAAGAGGAAGACAATAATTGAAGAACAAAAAATTAGTTTAGTTCATTATGTTCCAAGGATGTGACGAAGATTTTCAAGTAAATCGTCTCATTCCAGGCTGTCCTTTAAATGGAGAATTTGATGTTTATGATTTCTCAAAAATGGCTGTAATGATTTTGGTTAAATACATATTGTTTAAGAAAAATGCATGGCAAAAAAGTGTATAAGTTAAATTTTTAGTAATATTACTCCTTTCTGCAATTGAGGACCTCTTCATTCTGAATGAATAGATTTTTCACATAATCTTATATAATTGAAAAACTATTAAAGACAACATATTTTACAGAAAAAGTTAGATTTCATTAAAATACACAATTTGTGTAATTTTCGGTTTTCTCTTTTACCATTTATGAGACATTCTATTGAATTGGTTTAATTTTTAAATATTTTTAATTGAAAATACATTTTTTTTTAAATTAGATTTTAACATCCTTGAACTGGTTAGGTCATGTCGCACAATGAATGAAATGGGTGAATTGATGCTCAAATGAGCCCAGAATCCATAGAGCTTAGACTTACCCAGCATTCATCTTTGAGGATAAGGGAGAATCCCAGAAAAATCCTTATTCAGATAACTGACCCTGCACTCTGGAACTCTTGAATTTGAGGCAGATGCGCTATCTCCACATCAGAGAGGCAGGAATATATTTTATAATTATTCATTGGAGTATGGTTTTGATATGTTAATGTTGATTTTATTGCATTTATAAATCCATTATTTATTTAAGTTGTATAATTTATGTGAATGCCATGTTTGTTACTTACCAAAGGATATATGAGGAGTGTTTTTTCAAAACTCGATAGATGCAAAATTTTGCAAAATTGATTTATATATAGTATCGGCATAATTTTCACCTTCTGCATCATTCTGTGAAGTCAGATTTTGCAAAATTTGATTCGTGCCCTGTGCAGAAGATAGGGAATATTAGCAGTTTTTTCAAAACTTGATAGATGCACTTGCTCAATTAAAACAAAAGTCGATATATGCAGTTTTATGACTTTATGATCCAGCGTGTAGCAACCTCAATTACAAGAAGCGCATATTGGCATTGACTGCCATCTCACTATTACGATTCTTGGAATTCTTAGTCATTCCTGCAAGCTTTGTACACTGCTGCAGCGTTGGCAATAACTGTGAACTCAGGTAGTGCGCTTGGATTTCACATTCATTTCTGAAAGCTTTGTTATACGTACATGGCATTTTTATTCTTAGTTGAGACATTGCACAGTACTAGGCACAATGGACAAGAGTTCAGATTGTGAAACTGTACCAGTCGTAGAATGCGCAGGAGGTAGGAATTGCAAAAACAAGGAAAGGAAATCAAAATTCAAGTCAAGGAAAGCTCATACTCCAGCAATATCATGTTCACATGGTCTCGAGTGCAATCCATGAAATCCGAAAAGTAAAAGGCATAAGCTCTGTGATGTAGCTGATTTGACTTATAATGATATAAGTTGATTTCACCATCATCTTTCCGTGCTAAATAAAATAGATTAAGATAAATTCCTTATGAAATATATGAGTATTACATCTCTTAATTGCAGAGTGGTGAAGAAAGAAGCTGCAAATAGAAAGCAGAGTGTTAGCATTAAATACAGTGTGAGAACTAATGATGGCCATGTATTGTCAGTATGTGCTCCAAGTTTTCAAGTAATCACAGGGTGTCAAAAGATAGATTATCTCTCCTGGCTAGAAAATTTTACTTATCTGGGAATGCACCAAAGGAAACTAGAGGTGACAAGACAGGAATATTACGGAAGGGCATTGCTGCTACTATAAAGCAAGACATAAAGAAGTACAGATGTAGAGAATGCCATTATGGAAGAGCAAAATCAAGGAGAAGATATTTACCTCCGAACTTAATATCAGAAAAATGTGGACCAACTTTTGCAACGAAAGAAGATTAAGAAACCTACCAGTCTGCTCATTTTCAAAGTATAATGAATAATGATTTATTGTCGTTAAGCTTATTACAGCAATAGACAAAGTCAAAAATAGAGTACAAATTAATACAGTTATAATACAGTGAAGATAAAAAAAAATCAATAAAATACTTACATTAGATATACAAATAGAGAGACTTAAAATAAAATGAGGAAATAAGAATACTTCATGACATAAGCCAAAGTTTAACTACACCTGTTAAAGTATTCCTGTATTGAATAATAAGGTTTGGAAACTAACCATTCATATAATTTGCATTTAAATGTATTACCTGATAATTCAGTTAATTCTAAAGGTAATTGATTATATAGTTTAATGCCCAATACTTCAAAGCTGTTAGAGGTTTTAGTTAATCTATGATATGGTATATTGAGTTTATAATTAAACCTGGTGTTATAATTATGAATATCCTGCCTGAATAGCTGGTCGGTTAAGTTACTTTTTACATAGATGAGAGTATTATAAATATATACATTTATCACAGTCATAATTCTTAATTTTATAAATAGAGGTTTACAATGTGCAAATTTATCTGAATTTGAGATGGTACGAATTATTTTTGTTGTTGTAATATTAGGATAGTAGAAATATGACTGCTGCTTCCCCAGAGTAAAATGCCATATAAATACATATTTTACAACTTCTTCAATCTTTCATTCCGCACACCACAAACTGGCACACATCTCAGGTTCAAAACCAGGAAGCATCAAAATCTAGCTTAATTTTTTGAAATTCCAGAAAAAGCTGAAGAATTTTATAAATATGTACTAGAATATACTAATAAATGTTAAAGCTTACATATTAATATTGTTTGAAATTTCTTTGTATGCATTCAATATGTTTGTTATATAAATAAAACAAAATATTCGAAAAAATATCTGAACCATAAAATATATAGAAATTAAATAGCACACATTGATAATTGCTGTTAGTGAGAAAAAATCTAGCTCATTTTACAACATAACAGGAAAATAAGAGGTAGTAGAAATCTTGTTGATACTTCAACATAAGAACTGTAGTTATCTACAAGAAAAATGTTAAATTGTAATAATTACTATTAAGTTTTTCAGTTATAGAAGAAGACGTACTCGTATGGCATCACCTTGGAAAAGTTTTGCAGACATGTGTGGAGTGGATAATTCGAAAAGATACTGAATTAAAAAGGACAAGTGTTTGTATTATGAAATTGCAACAATGATATTTAATAAATCTTCTTTCTTCTTCTTTCACTTTCCCTGCTGCCGTTAGGCGTCGGGTTCCTTCAGCCACTTTCTGTATTCGATCCTATCCTGCGCCAACCTGTATATTCCTCTCAATGACGTCCCATGTCCGACTGCCACTCTTTCCATATATTGTCTCCATTCTATCCTAGGTCTTCCTATTCTTCTTTTCCCCTCCACTCTTGCTTCAAATATTCTTTTGGGTAATCTTTCTTCATTCATCCTTACTAAGTGTCCCAGCCATCTTATTTGATTTCTTTTCATTGTCTTCAGTATGCATTCCTGTTTTAGCTTTTCTCTTATTTTTACGTTTCTAACTTGATCCCTGTTTGTATATCTAGCTACTCTCCTTAAGTATTTCATCTGTGTTGCTGTTAATCTACTTGCATGTCTATCCAACACTGCCCAGCTTCCACTCCCATATAATAAAACTGACTTGTATATCACCTTATATATTCTCATTTTAGTGGTTTCACTTACTTCTCTTTTACCAATTATTGTATTATTAATTTGGTAATATATATTTATTGCTTTCCTAATTCTCTTGTTAATTTCTTGATCTATTCTTCCATTTTTAGGTAGAATCACCCCTAAATATTCAATGCTTGTCACTTTTTCTAATTTTTCACCTTTCCAGAAAATTTGCATTTCTGTCTCTGTTTCCTCTTTACCAATTGTCATTACTTTACTCTTTTTTGGATTTAGATTCATACCTTTCTCTTCCAATGTACTAGCCCATTCTGTTATTGATTGTTGTAGATTTAATAAACCAACATTTTTAAATACAGTAATTATTTATAGCAAATTGCTTATTCATCAGCATACTCTATAGAATCAAGGAATATCACCGCTTAAACATTGTGTAAATGCGTACCTTCATAAAAAATTCATGCCAAGTCTATGTTTTCTATACATCTGATTTCCAAGTCAACCCATAGCAATCTGCTTTCAAAAGATTTGACAGATCTGTATCCTTAGTGTAGGTATCCATTCGTTTACAAAATGTTATATGCAGAAAAGCATTTCTGCAAAAGTTTAACATGAAGTAGATGTAAGAATAATCTTTTGTAGGAGTATTTTGTTGAAGAGTGGTAGAGGAACTCATGTGAGTGTAACACACACAATTTTTCTTATGAAGGTGATTGTACAGTAATTGCAAATGGCATAATATGGTTACTGTATTGTTTACATTCAATCAGTTGTTTCTATTTCATCTTCCCATTCCTTTATATCAAGCATGGAAGCATTGAAACTAAAAAGCTTTTATTTTGTTGTGTTTCAGTTGATCTTGTTTCCTGAAGGCAAATTAAAATGAAATCAAAGAGGTTCACACTGCCTTACTCTCCTACTACAGTGTAAGTTTTTTTAATGTTTCATGTGTCTATCAGGAACTCATTGTTTACCAGTTAGCACCCTAAGAAAACATTTCTGAGCAATAAGCCAAAGAATGTTTACTTTAGAGAAACACATTCTGTTTGGTGAGCATTAGGTCACATTTAATAATATAGCAAAACCTTAACTTTAAAGAGAGTCGAATTAAAGACACTAAACAACACTTACTTTTAAATTTTTCCGGAACATGTTTCTGAGGCTTTGCCTCTATCATCAGCCGGCTCTCGACCTAAAACCTGCCTAAAATGGACCCCTTATATGCCGGAAACCTGGAAAAACAAAAAATAAATTTTGGAATGGAGCTATTTCCCATGTAAAATTATACTCTAAGCCGGAAAACTGCTTAATGTGAAATGGAAATATTTTTCGGTAACAGTTTGTGTAAATGATCTGATTAAAACAAATTACTTTATGTGTAATGGGTCATAACATACATATTTTAAAACGTGCAATAATTTTAAGGGCAACTACATTTGCACTGAAATTCCATGAAGCATAAAGTTATAAATCGTAATCCTTAGAGGAAAAGGGAAACAAACCATTAGCTCTGTCAAGTCTCTTCCAAACACACAGGGTAACGGTACAACTGTTTTACAGTATGTTCATTCTCAGTTTTGTTGTTAGAAGTGATAAAGTATGAGTGGAAGAAAACTGCCAACTGTGGTGATTTTTAAAAACATAGTTTGTCTGTACACAAATTCTGTAACATGAATTCTAAACATAAGACATTAATACTGGAGGAAAAAGTTATGGTTCTTGAAGAACATGAAAGAACAAACATCCAACTAATGAATTAACTGTGTTGTTTAAAGTGGGAAAACTCAGATTTATGAGATTTAAAAAAAAAACAACACAAAGACGAATGGCAAAAAGGAACAGCAGGACATGTGAAGTGCTTAAAAAATCTACAGAGTATGGCGAGCTAAATCATGCTCTGTTTCAATGGTTTGTCAGTGCGCATGCTAAAGGAATTCCCATTTCTGGACCACTGCTTCACACTCAAGCTTTAGAGATGCAAGAAAATTAGGCAAAGACCATTTCCGAGCTTCCAATGGATGGCTCGAGAATTTCAAAATCACCATAACATTTGTTTTGAATGCTGTATGTGGTGAAGCAAATGATGTTGATATGCAGACAGTCGCAGATTGGAAAGGGAAAATTGAAAACAGACAGAGAAACTAGGCGATAAACTACAATTATTGTATGTAAGTTAAAAATATAGTAGATAATACATATCATCCTATTATTGCTTGTATTTCATTTTATATTATTCCTTCTATGTAAACCTGAGCAACTATAGTGTCTGTAATTTCTCTGTACTCAACACAACCCTCTGTAAGACGGTAACCTGTATAAAATAACCTGGAAAATAACAATCATGTTCCATTTTACGGAGGTTTCGTGTATTTTACGCATGTTATGCATGATTGGAGGGATTTAGTAACAGTGATGACAAAATTAATTGCAAAAACGGTCTGTAGTCAGTTTTTAATACTTTGTCACTTACATTTTTATATTATTGAGGGACTAGTTTCAGAAGCCGTTGCGTACATTATCAACCTCGAAAGTCCAACTATCGTCTGTTGTGTTGTCTGCTCTCTTCTGGTGGTGGAACTACAAACTTCTTTGTCAATTTATCTACTGGTGCAATTTTAAAGTCATTACTCTGTCCTTATTTTTCCATATGAATATGTTCTCCCACGTTAGTTTGTTTTGGTTTATCACCCCTTTTAGTAATTGTGGATTTGGGTTAGTGTTATGGTTTTGTTCCAAAAGTGAATAGCTATTGCTGACTTATCTTTTAGTTCCAATTTGAAGTTTCTAAATTACTTTTTTACAGTGATTTTTTGATATCTTTTAGTTTGACCTATGTAGATTGTGAAAAATGCTAACAGCTTCTAAAACTAGTCCCTCAGTAATATAAAAATGCAAGTGACGAAGTCAAAAATTGACTACAAATAGTTTTTTTCAATATTTTACTCGTTAACTTTGAGACTATTATAAGAGGAGCTTACTTGGTATACACTGAATGGATATATGTATTGTTCACACGTGTTACGTAGTTCTTCATAATTAAATTGTCTTACATAGTTCATCATTTTTCTTATTTATTACTGAACATACGTACTTTATTATGCATATGTCCAGTATAATATTTGATATTTATTTGTACAGTTTCCATTACCGTTTCACTACAATAACCTTAACATTGAACATGCACTATTATACATCCTGTACAAATACATGAAAATTGCTGACCCAAGATTTACTCGCTGACTCAGGTCCCCTGGCCATAAGCCTTTGGTTTTCTTGAGCAGCTTGATGTCATTTCTTCTTGACCTTTGCTTCTTTTATCCTAATCCACGTTTCTCTTAATTTATATAAGAATTCTCCTATACATCTATTTTTCTTTTCACCCATCCCCATTAGCATGCATAACGCCACTACCTCTTTACTCACACTGTCCCATTTCTTATCCCATATTTTTCTCCTGTAATTCGTTAACTCCACACATTCTATCAGTGCTCTCTTCATCTCCACAAAATTCACATATCCCTACCTCATTACTTCTCAACCCTCCAGAATAATAAGTAACAGTATAAAAATAATAGAAATTCATGACATGCATGGTCAACCATATTAAAAACTGTCAATAAGAAATTATAGTAATAACACGAGGACTTAAATATTTGGAATATGTCATTGAGAACTCTGCAGTTGGCTTCCAAACGTTGGCAAGAATAAGGTAAGCCAAAAATATAAAATTAACATTATAAAAATTTAGAAAAGGGAGCAACATCCAGCATGAAGACAGAAAAATGTATCTCGGCAATGTCAGAAGATATATAAAGTATACATCAGAATCTTGATCATACATCATGAATGCCAGTAGGAAAAATGCAACAACAATATCTGAGGATCAGAAAGAATTGATAGGTGTCATATTGCACACTATGAGTTTTTCCCCATTCGATTTGAGCTGTGAAGACTAGAGTTTGTTCATTGTGGATCTCAAAGTGTAAGTTTAAGACATCTGTGTTAAGTGTTAATCTGGAATTGCTTTAGAGCATTCTTATTACTGTTACAGTCTTGTTATTAGTCCACTGAAATGCCTACCAAGTAATTCACGCTTAAACAAAGGTGTTATATTTTATAAATGCATAAGAACTGTGAATGTAAATTATTAAATTGTAGATGAGTTGTATTTTTTACACATCAGCCTTACTTACGTACCTATATTGAGGACTTTACTTATATTGTGTAGAAAATACAACTTATTTATAATTCAATAATTGTTTCGCCTTACTGTGGTGTTCCAATACAGTTAAATTTTGATATATGAATGTAAAGTTTATTGGAACAATTTCCACACCATCAATGAACTAAGTATAAGTAAATATAAGTATTATATATATTGTAAGTATAATATAAAAGTATATAAGTATAAGTAAAAAATATATAAGTAATATATAATTTATAATATAAGTAACTAAGTATAATATAAGAAAAACAGTTATGAAAATTATGCAAGAGCTTATGAATATGAAGGAAAATTTCATTCAAAGATGCTGGAAATGTCTTAATAGAGACATAACTTATAACAAAGTTACAACTCATTATAGTGCACGATGCTGTCACTCATGAATAGGTAATGCATGAATTTTAAAAGACAACCCCCCATTGTAATAGTGCATGAAGTATGCATATGTCTGATTTATGGCCCTGTAATATAACAAACACACTGTATGTATGTATATAAAATGAGAATGGAGAATAATAGTGAGTGCTGATGATAGGATTGGTAAGTTCAAAATCTCAAAAATGATGTCCAACAGGGTTTTTTAAAGTAGTTTTGTATTTCAGAGACATTGGAAATCTCTTGGACCAGAAAGCAATTGTCATATCAGTATTTGGAAAATCACCATATTTTTCCAAAGGCTGCAAGACTGGTTTAATAGATGGGTTTCCGCATTGCAGAGTGTTTGCTACCTCACTCTTGGATGATCCTGGTGTAGATCTACAACTAATGGTGAGTTTATGTATGTATTGTGTAGTGGATAAAAAAGGGTTCAGAAAATGGATTTAACTTACAATTAGAATTATGTTTCCTGAGAATGAGTCAATTAATAATTTAGATTAATTATTGAGTAGATTTTTGACATGGGAAAGATATTTCAAGAGCTGATTGCTCTCGTCGTTAGTTCCTTATTGACAAGAAGCTGAAAATGCAAGAAATTAGCCTCTGAAACATGTTTTCCAAATCAAAATAAATAAGTGAAGTAGTTAATTAACTTTAAAGAGAGTCGATTAAAGACACTAGACAACACTTACTTTTAAATTTTTCCGGAACAAATTCTACCAGTATCCATACAAAATTCAGTAAAAAGCCATTGTGAAAATATTTTGGAGGAAATAGAGAACAGATCCTTTCAGAAGAGAAAACATAATACTATCCATTCTTTGAAACAAAAAAACGTTATTTACACAAAGGCAGACAAAGGCAACAAGATTGTCATAATGGAAAAATCAGATTATATTGAAAAAATGGAAAAAATGTTAACTGACAATGAATATGAAATCATTAACAAAAATCCTCTAAAAACTTGCATACAGTCATTTGAAAAAACAATAGCAAAATCAAGCATAATACCAAACAAATATGCAGTTAAACCGGATAACCCAACCTTACCTAGACTTTATGGCTTACCCAAAATACACAAACCATCCATAACAATGAGACCTATAGTTAGCAGTATAAATTCACCAACATACAAACTTGCAAAGTGGCTAACAAACAAATTCAATTCATTTCCAAAATTTGACAGCCTAAGCATCAAAAACACTTATGAACTTATAGAACACATTAAGGATACTGAACTAGAAGAAGAGGACACACTATACCTTGTTTCACGTAAGCTTGCCCGGTAATCTCTTAACGGTCACGTGACCTCATCTCCTCTCATTGGCTGCTGTTTGGTAGAGACTGTTTTGCGGTAAAAATTAGTTCGTTATTTAACAGGGTGATATATCTTTATATGTTGAAAGAGAATTGTCAAATATTTACTTTCATAACTGTTTCAATTAAATATATTACGCAACAGAGTTAATTTATCTGAAATGCATGTTAATTCTTAAACAAAGTAAAGAGGAGGTTCCTTTGCATCTAGGCCTGCCTTTCTGATTACACAAGAGCACGTGCTTTAGCGGTAGTGAATTGCATATATTTGTTTATATTTGTTTATATGAGTTTTATCACTGACCTTGTTCTGAACTGGATTAGTCATGTATTGTCATTAGAAGGTGTACTGTGCGCATTCGAGAGATACGTTATTTTATCCATCGTTTATTGCGCATGTACTTATTATATGTATAATGGCAGAGTCTACCGCCAGTTTTTCGCTGAAGCATCGTAAGGGTAAGCCATTACAAAGCGGTGAAAAAAGAATTGTGTTGCATGTGTTTAATGCACTCACAGAGAAGAATCCGTCTTTGTTAGTGAGGGAAGTCGAACAGTTGTGCTCCGAACTTACAGGTGTGAGTGTTAGATCCATAGGAACATCGCGACGTGAAGTTGAGAAAACAGGAAAACTTACCACTCCAGGCAAACGCAGGAATAAAGAAAAGCGCGTGCTCGGAGAATGCGATGAGTTCGTTAAAACTGCTGTACGTCGTCATGTGCATAGTTTTTTCTTTAGAAACGAACTCCCTAACATAAATAAAATTTTGTCTGCTGTAAATGAAACAGCGAAACTGTTACTGCAGAATCAGAATCCGAATCCGAGATGGAGGGGATTACTCCATTACCAGATTCTCCATAACGCGTGAGTTCAGTTTCATTATAAACTTGTATTTTTGCATGATTTTAGCTATCTCCTGGCATTTGACGTTTACTGCAGTTTTAAATGTGATGGGAAGGCACCGCCTATGGCCTATGGTGCGAAAGCATTAGCCAATTAGGGCGAGGGGGAGGGTTGTTGAACGCGGAGTGATACATTTCAGCCGGGCAAGGTTATATGAAACAGAGAGTAGTCTCATTTGATGTTAAATCACTGTTTCCCAGCATACCAGTTAATCAACTCCCACCGTTGATAGAAAAATGGCTCAAATCACTTGGAATGGCATCATCTGAAATTTCAGACTACATTGAACTAACCAAATTATGCATAGAACAAAATTTCTTCCAGTTTCAAACAAAATATTATCACCAAACTTCAGGGTTAGCAATGGGCAACCCCCTATCACCCTTCCTGGCCGATCTGTACATGAGTGCATTAGAAATAAGGATCAACAAAGGTTTCCCTTGGATGTTCAAACTCTGACAACGATATGTAGATGACATCTTTGCAATAGTACCAAAAAAACACATCAGTGATGCACTAAAACTTTTAAATATCCAAGAAAAAAGCATCAAATTCACTGTAGAAATAGAAAAAGATGAGCATTTACCATTTTTGGATCTAAAAATAATGAGGAATAAAAACAGACTAAACTTTGGCATTTACAGAAAACCAACACAGACAGACAACTACATAAAAGCTAATGGCTATAACCCAAGATCCCACAAACAGGCAATCTTCAATAGTTTAGCACACAGACAGGTCAACATCCCTCTCACAGCAGAAGAATACAAAACAGAATACAACAAAATTATTGGAATAGCACAAAAAAATGACTTTCCCAAATCATTAGTAGACAAAAAAGTGAACTTAGCAGAAAAGAAGAAGCTAATAAAGGAAACCACAACCCTCTCAGCTACAGAAACTATTATGATTTTTAAAAATTCACTTACCATCCATGGGCCTTTGATAAATTAAAAAAAGTCTTCAAAAAACAAAACATTAAACTAGCACCAGTCAACCATTTCTCCTTAAAAAACCTAATTTGCTCAGACATCAAAGATGCCATTCCATCTAACAAAAAATCTGGTATATATGAAATTGAATGCAATGACTGTAGTCAAATTTATATTGGAAAAACAAAAAGAAATTTAGAAACAAGAGCAAAGGAACACTTTAGAAACATAAAATATAAACAATCAGAAAAATCAGCAGTTGCCACACATTTTTGGGAAAAAAACCACAACATAAATCCAGAACCAAAACTACTAAAACATACATCAGGAAAACAAGAACTATCCACATGGGAACAAATCTTCATTTCAAAAAATAGGAACAAAGTATTAAATTTCGACATCCCTCAGAAAGATTTGTTCAGCAGGTTCCTTGAACCGCCACCAAAGGAGACCTGTGACAAAATATCGTCAGCTACACCAACGAGAACCAGTCGAGAGCCGGCCGATGATAGAGGCAAAGCCTCAGAAACATGTTCCGGGAAAATTTAAAAGTAAGTGTTGTCTAGTGTCTTTAATCGACTCTCTTTAAAGTTAATTTATCATAACAACACTGTTTTCAACACTTCCAAGAAAGGAAGTGAAGTAGTATCAGAAATTGGATTATAATTAATGTAAATTATCAGAAAGTGGAGTTAAAATTAATTTGAAGTTAGAAATAGTTCTTCAGCCATGTGACATGAACTATTAAGATTTTACAACGTGTAGTATGCTTTGAAATCTCTAAAAAGCATTATAATACAGATTATTCTGTAAGGGCTATCCTGTTAGGGAATATTTAATAGTGTATAAAATATGTTGTTTCTGAAAATTGAAGATGAGTAGAGAAAAGTTACTTTTTGTGCGGAAAAGATAACAGAAAAAACAATAGGAATTCAAAAGTATGAGAGTCATGGAAATTAATTGTTCTTTCACACTAGCCATGAGTAAGACCCACTATGAAAGGGTAGAGCCAGACTTAAAAATTCAATGCCATGGCTGGGATTTGAACCACGGATCTTCTAGTCTCCATCCAGCTGCTGTAAACCATTGAGCTACTATGGCCAACATGCTGATATGACATTAAATTCTCCAAATGACACATGTTTTTCCCGGTAAACCACTAGGAGTTCTCATAAATGAGTGGTTTACTGGGAAAAACACGTGTCAGTTGGAGAATTTAATGTCATATCAGCATGTTGGCCATAGTAGCTCAATGGTTTACAGCAGCTGGATGGAGACTAGAAGATCCGTGGTTCAAATCCCGGCCATGGCATTGAATTTTTCAGTCTGGCTCTACCCTTTCATATGAGAGTCATGCCGAAAGTTTTTAGCTGTTTGCAAAAAGCATAACTAAATTTAAAACTCTTTCATATTTTCTCAAAGTAGTTCCCTGTAACACTTACATGCTTATTCATTTGCACAAACCACTTTGCAAACATTTCTTGCTACACCTTTTATTTTTGGCTCAGTTCACAGCTTACTATTATGCACTGATGGCTTTACCACCTGATGTAAATTGGTGCTCTCACAGCCATTCCTTTATTTTAGGGAACACAAAAAGGTCACAGGGTGCCAGGTCTTGTGAGTAAGGTGTATGGGGTAGCACCCTGATGCCCTCTTCATTCAGGAAGTCCATTGTTACGGCAGCAGTGTGAGTGTGCATTGTCATGGTGCAAGGGAGGTGCCCCTTCTGTGACCTCAGGTGCTGTTCCTTCCACCGCTTGATGTCTTTTGGACGGCAGGACTCGGTGTACTGTAGCACAGTGACTGTGCATAGCATAGGTTCTCAAGTGAAATGGTTGCTATGTGACCCTTTCTTGAGAAAAAAGAGGCAACTATTTTTTTTCCCAACACTTCTGCCACTCTTGACTTTTATTGGAGGTGGTTCATCTTCAAAGCACCAGGCACACGACTGTTTAGTTTCTGGATCATAAAGATATATCGGCATTTCATCACCTGTAACGATGCTATACATGTCCCAACTTTCATCAGAATTAAATTTTATTAGCATAAATTTGCACCAATCTACCTGGACTGCTTTTTGATGATTGGTAAGTGAATGTGGGACCCAACACACACATCTCATGGTTGACCATGCATGTCATGAATTTCTATTATTTTTATACTGTTACTTATTATTCTGGAGGGATAAGAAATGGGACAGTGTGAGTAAAGAGGTAGTGGTGTTATGCATGCTAATGGGGATGGGTGAAGCCACCAAATTTTGTTATAAACGTTTGGTAACCCTGTTCCTTCACTGCCACAGTTAGAAACTGGTTTTGTGAATTTCAAATGGGAGAGAATCCTTAGAAGATGAGCCTCATGCAGATAGGTCACAAACTGCAGTTACGCCCGAAAACATCGAAGCTGTGTGGAAAATGGTGAAAGAAGATTCACATATCCCATTTCTTCAGATAGAGAAGACATTACATATTGGATTAACACCAGCACAAACAATTGTGCATCAACATCTTGGTCCATTTTGTGGAGATGAAGAGAGCACTGATAGAATGTGTGAAGTTAACGAATTACAGGAGGGTTGAGAAGTAATGAGGTAGGGATATGAGACCAAGATGTCGATGCACAATTGTTTGTGCTGGTGTTAATCCAATATGTAATGTCTTCTCTATCTGAAGGAATGGGATATGTGGATCTTCTTTCACCATTTTCCACACAGCTTCGATGTTTTCAGGCATAACTGCAGTTTGTGACCTATCTGCATGAGGCTCATCTTCTAAGGATTCTCTCCCCTTTGAAATTCACAAAACCAGTTTGTAACTGTGGCAGTGAAGGAACAGGGTTAACAAAAGTTTATAACAAAATTTGGTGGCTTTTGGGGTCTAATCTCTTCTTGAAATCTTATAGATCATCACTGAAAATCATGTCTGAATAGCTCTATCTTTGATAACCCAGTGGTCAGCATATGATATAGTACTCTCTCCCCTTGTGACTCAGTGCTTACAGATATCCAATTATTAAATTTTAGATGAGTCGTATTTCTTACACATCTGCTTCACTTTCGTACCTATTTTGAGGACATGTTTCGCAAATCTTCGTTTGCATCTACGGCTCTTGTGCGACTGACGCTAGATCCAGCGGTGTGGGTAATTCATCTAAAATTTAATAATTTTTCGCTTCACTGTGGTGTTCCAATACAGTTAAATCTCGATATAGATATCCAATTGTTTTTCTGGTCCATTCTAAATAAACTTCAGGCTATCAGATGAACTTAGTGGCAACTTCCTCCCGTGTCATATTGTGACAGAGCTAAAAACTTTAGCATGCCCATTGTACGATATGTTTCTGCATAGCTCTAAAACCTTGGTTGAAACATTTTGAACGTTTTTAAGAACATACCTTTACACTCAGAAATAATCAGGATTCATTATAGGAGGTAGCTGCAATTTGAGCCCCATTCTTCCACTTTTGTTTTGTTGCATATGCTTGTCAAAGAGTACTTTTATAGTATGTAGAGTTTGTCATGAGGTATGAAATTTAATTTTTTTATTTCATTCTAGCTAAAGTGACATCTTCTGCATCATATCCACAACATTATTGAGCTGTGTCAGTTGCCAGTCTTCAACAGCCAAGTTATGCCATAAGATTTGTGTAACTTCTCTTTAAGGCTCTGAATAGGTCTTCACATTTTGCATATTTCCTTTGTTCACAAGTGTAGTTTGAGATGCATCAGCGAAACTTGGAGTTTCAAAGTCAGTTACTGAAAAATAATCATGAGCATTAAGTTGAATGAATGAGATTAGAACTCTCTTACAATACCTGCTTAAGGTATTGCTAGTTGTTTTTTTATTTTGCTCCAAGGAACAAAATATTCTCTCTTATCTGTAATCATAATGATTATTAGGATTTTGGGATTGAAGAAAAAAACATTTCTGTTTTTAGCAAGATCAAAAAACTTTGTATCATTTTAGAAGATGTCAGATGAATTGTGTTAGCCTCTGCAGATGTTTTACTTTAATTAAAAGATCAGTATTGTTTCTTGTGAAACAATGGGAGGCAAGATTAAATCAAGCAAGTATACTAAATTGTGTGAAAGATTCTTACTGCTATTTGCTAGTAGATCTTGTAAATAGTTGCGGCACTTTAATAGTTTTTCATTTCAAGCTCTGCAGAACTGTGGCGAAAAAAACAGCTTAACATTTCTCAGAAGTTGTGGTAATCCTTGATAAGTTTTAAGATATATTTCATGTTTGTTTTGCTGAACCAGATATTTGAATTGAAAATTGATCACTGATATTTTTCAGAAACAAAGAACTAATTTCCTATAGTTCGAGAACATGTTTCTGGGCTTGTAGTACTGCCAGCGAAAATACTTCTTTAAATGACTGAATGGAAGTTCATTTATATGACAAAAACAAGACAATATTAGAGTGGTAAACATAGATTCTTTCTTCCTGTATATGCAGGGTTTCAGCAAATCCAACTGCTGCTAATTGTGATAGATCAAATTATAAAAATTAAAATAATCATTCCAGCTTGGTCCAGAGGTAGGAGGGGGTTGCATGATTGTTATATTTTGAAATTAGTTCTTATAAAATTACTTTTTTCTATTTCTTCTATGGAATATAATCGTTTGGCCATTTTCTCTTCTGTTAGTACCTTGTGTTTTTGACCATTAAAGTACTGCTAAAATGTACTTCTTTTTATTAAATTTTAGATGAGTCGTATTTTTTACACTCAAAATAGGTACGAAAGTGAAGCAGATGTGTAAAATATATGACTCATCTAAAATTTAATAATTTTTCGCTTCACTGTGGTGTTCCAATACAGTTAAATCTCGATGTACTTCTTTTTGTTTATAGGAGACAGAGTTTGAACATGTTGCATAGTATGCAAAGTAGCTTTGCCAAGTTGCATCATGGTCCTCAGAGTCATGCACTACTCAAAGGCATTCTGCAGGTATAATTATACTATAGTGTGCCTGAGAGATAGGATCCTGTGTGTTTGCCACATGCTTGAGTGAGGGACCTACTTCCTGCTGTCATTAGCATGATATTGCTTAGCCTCTCAGTGGCTATATGTCTGTGACTGAAATATGCCAAACATTGGAGATTGAGTATTTGTTATTCTTTTGGCTGTTTTGAAATTATTTCAAGAACTTTGACATGGAGGTCCTTAGCAGATTTGTGTAACTACTATAAGTTCTTACCCTTTGCTGTTTTAAACCCCTTAACGTAAAAGACTGAGTAAACTCGTGTTTATAATTTTTCAAGAATAGTAAAATACCGAGTTTACTCGGGTGACCAGCTTTGCAGCTGGAAATTAGTTGAAAACCCAATTTCTCTTGCTATCTTGCAGTTCCTTAAAATTTCTGTTAGATTTCATGCTGAACTCACTCCTTTGATAGTCGCAAGTGTGCCAACATATTCCTTTCTTGGAAGTGTTGAAAACAGTGTTGTTATAATAAATTAAATTTAAAGGGAGTCGATTAACGACACTAAACAACACTTTTCAATTTTTCCAGAACATGTTTCAGAGACTTTGCCTCCATCCTCAACCGGCCATCGACTGGTTCTCATTGGTGTAGTTGACAATATTTTGTCATAGGTCTCCTCTGGTGGCAGTTCAAGGAACTTGCTGAACAAATCTTTCTGGGAGATATCGAAATTGAATACTTTGTTCCTATTTTTTGAAATGAAGATTTGTTCCCATGTGGATAGTTCTTGTTTTGCTGATGTATGTTTTAATAGTTTTGGTTCTGGACTTGTGGTTGTTGTTTTTTTCCCAAAAATGCGTGGCAACTGCTGATTTTTCTAATTATTTATATTTTATGTTTCTAAAGTGTTCCTTTGTTCTTGTTTCTAAATTTCTTTTGGTTTTCCAATATAAATTTGACTACAGCCACTGCATTCAATTTGATATATACCAGATTTTTTGTTAGATGGTATGGCATCTTTGATGTCTGAGCAAATTAGGTTTTTTAAGGAGAAATGGTTGACTGGTGCTAGTTTAATGTTTTGTTTTTTGAAGACTTTTTTTAATTTATCAAAGGCCCATGGATGGTAAGTGAATTTTTAAAAATCATAATAGTTTCTGTAGCTGAGAGGGTTGTGGTTTCCTTTATTAGCTTCTTCTTTTCTGCTAAGTTCACTTTTTTGTCTACTAATGATTTGGGAAAGTCATTTTTTTGTGCTATTCCAATAATTTTGTTGTATTCTGTTTTGTATTCTTCTGCTGTGAGAGGGATGTTGACCTGTCTGTGTGCTAAACTATTGAAGATTGCCTGTTTGTAGGATCTTGGGTTGTAGCCATTAGCTTTTATGTAGTTGTCTGTCTGTGTTGGTTTTCTGTAAATGCCAAAGTTTAGTCTGTTTTTATTTGCCAACAGATGTCTCTGATTCAGGCATTTGTTTCTTTCCGCATATTTTTCAATGTTAGATGTCTTTGTTCATACCAGCTGTTGTGTGTATCCATGTAGTGTGAGGTTTGTGTGTTTTATAGAAATAGAGAGTAATAAAGATTATAATATGAATTTACTGGAACTGAAATTTCTAAAGAAAGCTGTGAAGGCACTTCAGAAGAAGAAAGTGATTTTTCTAACTCATCGGAAGGTGATATTGCAGCTGAGCAAATCATTGCAGAACACCAGAGGGAGAAATGTTCTCCAAAAGAAGTGGGCAGGTCATCATCGAAAGCAAGTCCTTTGCGACTTGTTGCCGACAATTTCCATCATAATCCTGCCCAATGAAAACAGAAAAATCCAACATGAATATGTAGAATGTGCAGCAGTGTGTGTGACGCTAGGTGCAAGAAGATACGAAGGGAATCTAGATATATATGCACTGACTGTACGTATCTTTGTGTGTACAAACACATAAAACAAAATAAATAATAAAGTATGATTTAAAACATAGGTTAATAATTCAGTTTTATTTTTTTATGGTGCAGTACCCAATATAAACTTGTTTATATGTTATTAAATTATAGATGAGTCGTATTTATTACACATTGTTTATATGTATTAGTTTATAAAATAATGCATACTATGTATTTAACGAGTATACTCGGGATTTAAATCTGGAGACTATTCAGACACAAACCTTTTTACTGTCATGATCGTAAAAGCTGGTTCTATTGTTGTGATCAGTATTGTATCTTGATGAATATTCAATTGTGACAGTAAAAAAAAATTGGTAAAAAAAGGAACATACTTTTGAAAATAATAGGTATGCTAGGAGGTTAAAGGGCTTTAGAGCATACAGCTGCTAAGAGCATTAGCACTGGTGTTTTTAAAGAGCATTCTTTACATCTAAATTTGACAGTTTTTCACAATATCTCTGTGAAACAAATGCACTTGCAAAAACTCAGTTAAAGTGCCTTTCTGCAACAATCCTGTTCTCATATACAAATCCCACACTTTAGCTGTACATGTTCAAAGGCATAATGAGGATTAGAGCAAAGGTCCATTAAAGCACTAATAAGGAACATCAGGAACAAATAAATAGATAAATTGGTGTTAGCATACCAGTTTTGGAATGATAATCACAATATAGAACGAGAAATCTACTTATTAAAAAGTGTTCAGGGTCAAATTGCATTAACCACATGGGAAAAAATATTGATAAAGAAATATGAAAGAAAACTTCAAGTTCGACACCACCTTTGAAGAGAACCCAAACTTCAAATTCATCAAGATACCGACAGACACACCTCTATCACCTCCAAGGAGTTCACCAAATCAACATTCAATAGTTGACATTAGCTGAGGATGTTAGGAAGGTCCTAACAAAATGCATTGAGTACTAATTCGACTCAAAATATTAATTTCGTGCTTCATTGTATCATAGTCCTTACTCATAGGAACTAATAGGAATTCTAGCATTTTGTAAGCAAGATGACTGTTCTATTGAATTTGCTTACAATTGTGCTCAAACTAAAATGCTGCATAGCTGCAATGGAATAATGCTGTCACTGCCCAACCTGTCAGTTACGTTGAAATAAATGACAAAACCAGGAAAGACTAGAATGACCCACAAAGCTTGTTATAATTATTGCCTTTTTCTTCTTCTTGTATGTCAGCAACCCTAGTTCTTCTCTCTTTCTGAATAATATGGAACAATTATGCTTTTTTTTCAATTAGTATGGAACAACTTGCATTCATACTTTGGAAGTCCATGGGAACTATGTGGAGAGCACACAGGAGGGAGGATGGGAGGGAGAAAGATCCAAGAAATAATATTATCTTCTTTGATGGAAGTGTTGAAAACAGTGTTGTTGTAATAAATTAAATTTAAAAGTGAGTCAATTAACAATAATGGAGGAGTAAGCCTCTGAAACATATTCCAGGAAATTTAAAAAGTGTTGTTTGGTGTTATTAATTGACTCACCTTTAAATTTAAGAAATAATATACCTGATGTAAATTTAAAACAATGTATCTGTTTGCAGTGTGAAGTTGAAGGATATCATGATGTAAAGAGGCGTGTAATATTGTTACACTTACGTGGTGTATTTGATGCCCATACTTTAATTAAGATGTACAACAGTGTTGGCAAGGATTTGGAGGAAAAGGTAACTCACAGTTGCTTTTTATTAATTTTATTATTCTGGAAATGTATGTTTTGCAAAGTTAATATTATCTTATAGTTCATAATTGTCATAGTTTTGTTATATAAACCTATATTTTGCAGGACATCTTGAGAAGAACAATGGTTTATATGACTGCAGTAGACTTGAATTTTTTTTTAGAAATTCTTTTCTTTGGAAAGGATGAATTGGTTTTAGAGAAGACATTGGCACTTGAGTCACAGACTTTGGCTTATTTTGCCAAGCTGTACAAGACCATTTTGGAAATTTTTTCAGCTATGAAAGAAGACACAAATTTTAACCCAATTTGTCCTTTTTTTTTAAATCCGCGATATTTTCTTCTTTGTCGTATTTTCTGCAATAGGAAAAATTTAGAATTCATTAAGTTGAATGAGTGTAAGAGGCATCTGTGATTTGGTAATGGATAGAGAAAACTATTTGACTATCCCATATCACATATTTTGCTTTCTTTTCTGTTCATTCAGGGTTTCTTATCAGTATGGGCAGATGCAAAATACCACTATGCACAAGCATTAATGTTCCTGTTTATGGTGTCACATATTCTTGTTATATCACACCCTACACACATGTTTGATATCAGCTATGTTCACCTTTTTCGAGCTCTGGATGCAATGAGGTAAGAATGCTTGAAACGTTACTTAACAAAATTGAATTAATAACTTCACGGAGGTGTTAAAAGTAATGCATGGTAGGATTTTACCACTATGTTATTCCTCTTATCCTGCTATGCATGATAACGTGTGTGAATGAGAGCGAAGAATGCATGCAGGAGTTGAGTAGTTGGCCTGACTTCTGCGTTCTGTTATATTTGGAGAGTTATGTTTACCACTAAGATTAGTCATATAGTTTGATTGTATAACACTTAGTGCTAATTCCTCATTATCATCATTCTTATGTTCTACTGAGTAGGATAGTTAACAATTTGTGATTTTTTGGGTGTGTTAGTTACCACCTGTTAGACTGTAATTAAATATTATTCTCCTCCTCTTCCTCACCACAATGAGGAGGAAAGCAGCAAGTGAAGTTTAATAAACTGTATTAGGAATAAAGAAATCAAGAAAAGGAACAAAGTATAAGTGAGAGCATCGTAAAAGTGAGTTTAAGTAAATCCAGGCTGAGTGAAGGGTTAGTAACAAGAAGCTGAAATAAGAGGCAAATAATGGCCAGAATTAAACATAAATAAATGAATATTTACTTGGATTATTTTCAGGTAAGTGAAATAACACAAAACAGAATCAATATGAGTAATAGCAGTTGGCAATTTCCTATGAAATTAAGATCACTCTGAATGCCTGTTCATATTATTTTTCTATGTTTTATTTCTTTAACACAACTTACTGATTGCATATAAGGCATTGCATACTACTGACAATAACTTTACATAAGAATTATTTTCCCATTCAGATTTAAAGTACCCACATAGAATAGGCAAGTCTGGCTCACTCATACATGCTCTCTCTGTCACAGCCATTGCTCTGTGTACATCACACAATAACCTGTGTTGAACTGGTTTCTAACCTGTTGGCCCACAATGCCCTGAGCATGGCAGATGTCCTGCTGCGATGTATAGCCAATCAGGACCACAATTGACAACACTGTATTATGGAGATGACCAAGATATGGAAGTCTTTTGAGTGCACCTGGTGGTTAAAGGTACAAATATATTGATAGTCGACATGAAAAATTCAATGCCACAGCTGGGACCTGAACCATGGATCTACGGGCCTCCGTCCATTTGCTCCCATCCACTGAGCCACCATGGACAAACTGCCATCATGACATTAAATCCTCCAATTGACTCAATAATTTCCTCGGCAAACCACCAGGGGCTCTCGCATCCGAGATACACTGTTTGTGGCGATCTACTGTTGTAAGTACATGAGTCCCAGAGTTCATCATTTTAACTCTTATTATTTAAGTTAATTGATGGAAATTAATCATTCCTTCACACTAGCCGTATGCGGGCTAAGGTATTGAATTGATAGTCGACATGAAAAATTCCATGCCACGGCCGGAACCCGAACCACGGATCTACTAGTTACACTACTACTGGTGGTTTGCAGGGAAATATGTAAGTCAATTAGAGAATTTAATGTCGGCAGGTTGGCCATGGTGGCTCAGTGGCTGGGAGCGACTGGACAGAGGCTGGTAGATCCGTGGTTCGGGTCCTGGCTGTGGCATTGAATTTTTCATGTCGACTCTATCAATTCAATACCTTAGCCTATATACTGCTAGTGTGAAGAAATGATTAATTTCCATCAATTAACTTAAAGTACAAATATATGTTGTTTTTGATAGATAGAGTCAACATGAAAAATTCAATGCCATGGCCGGTATTTGAACCATGGATCTCCTGGTTTCCGTCAGTCGCTCTAACCCATTGAGCTACCATGGCCAACGTGCCGTCATGACATTAAATTCTCCATCTGACTTATATATTTTCCTGGTAAACCACTAGGGGCTCTCTCATTCGAATACTCCATATGTCATGCCTGCCTCGGTAGTGTGGATGGTGGCGTGTCTGCCTTACATTCAAGAGGTTCTGAGTTCGAATCTCAGTCGGGGTGAGTTACCTGGATAATGTTTTTCCGGGGTTTTGCCTTATCCTTAAAGACGAATGTCGGGTGGCTCTAAGCTCCATGGACCCCGGAGTCATTTGAGCATCATTCCACCAACTTCATTCATCGTCCGATATGACTTAATGTTGGAGGACATAAGTTACAAAAAAGGAAAAAAAAAAAAAAACCATTTGTGGCAACTTACTATCGTAAGTACTTGAGTCCCAGGCTTCATCATTTAACTCTTATTATTTTAGTTAATTGATGGAAATTAATCACTTCTTCACACTAGCCGTAGATAGGCTAAGGTTTTTGATAGATAGTCAGCATGAAAAATTGAATGCCATGGCTGGAATTTGAACCACAGATCTCCTGGTTTCCAGGAGATGGCTAATGTGAAGAAGTGATTAATTTCCATCAATTAACTAAAATAATAAGAGTTAAATGATGAAGCCTGACTTATCACAAACGGTATATCTCGAATGCGAGAGCCCCTAGTGGTTTACCTGGAAAATATATGTCAGATGGAGAATTTAATGTCATGACAGCACGTTGACCATGGTAGCTCAATGGGTTAGAGCGATTGACGGAAACCAGGAGTTACGTGATTCAAATCCCGGCCATGGCATTGAATTTTTCATGGTGACTATCAAAAACCTTAGCCTATATACGGCTAGTGTGAAGAAGTAATTAATTTCCATCAATTAACTAAAATAATATGTTGTTTTATTGGCCATTGGACACTTACGAGCTATGCCCACCATGAAATTTAAACCCATTATTGATCCATGCAAGTACAGCTTGTCAAGACTTAAATTGACTCATTTAAAATCCTAGCAAATTGCATTTCTGATTAGGTATTTTGACAGTTTGTGTATATGATAGAAAGTTTACTGAAATTGCTAAAAATTAATTTTACAAAAACGGAAGGTGACTTATGAGCTGTTTCCTGAACACATGAATATGTTGCTTTTTTCTGAATAAGAAAAAGAAAATTATAAGAAAATTATATTTCTGCTTGTTTAATTTTGAAACTGTTTAATCTTTTCTTTCATGTTTTAGGCAAAAAGCTTTGGGAGGGTTTAGTGAGTTACTGAGGACTATCCCTGGTCTTTCAAAGGAATGGGTTTCAAACTGTCGACCATGCTCCCCCAGAGTTCTCTTTCTGTTTGAATCTTGTCCATCAATTTTTTATGAAAAAGAGAGTGAGGCAACTCCAAAGAAATGTTCAGGTAATAAAATATGTTATTTCTTGAAGTGAATGGCTTAATGTAAATAACTCTGATGGCATGCAAAGGGCTTCTTTGAGATGCGTTTCGGCATAACATTTTAGATAACCAATTTAAAAACTTCTAATGTACAGATAATCAAGCCCTGGAAAGCCATTTTTTCTCATTTTTGGGTGCCAGGTTAAAAAACTGACTTAAGTTTCAAAATTTTTTTGGTTTAGGGTATTGATTTTTATTTTTCCTATCTCTTAGATCCATGTTAGGCGATCTTAAACATTCCTTCCTTTCTGCTTTCCTTTCTTTCTGCCTCCCTACCTTTCTCCATTCCTCTTCTCTCCCTTCTGGCCCTTGTTGAATTTTAATATATTCAACCAGTCGCTGTAACTTCTTTTTTTTTTTCTTTTTTTTCCTGTACATTATCTACAAAGAAATTGTAATTTCTATTTACATAATTATGATAAATTATATTACAAAATTGTGAAATTAAGAAATCTGTATAAGCACAGTATTTTTTTATGAATATATACCCATATCCAAAGGCTTTGTCTTTTATTATTGTGTCAAAGCTCACATCAACACATGTATTTTGTTTAGATAAGTTTTTGGCAGGATTGGGACATTGCAATTGGTTTTTTGCTTAAATGTAGAGAATAGCATATTTAGAAAATTGTACAGAATGTGCAGAAAATCATGTAATTTTAAATTTAATAGTTTATAATAAGGTTAATATAAGTAATAGCTTAATTATGTGATTATATTTAAGCTTATATAGTTAGCTTAAAATCATGTTATTAACATCATGCATTTTTTAACTTTGTAAAGGAGGGTAACACTAACCACTAACATCACTGAAAGCTTATAACTTACTTGAACATGCTTCAGAGACATTTCATCTCCATCAGTTACAATCAAATATAATTATTTGTTACTTCACTGTTGTTCACTTCTATTTTTTATGTATCCATCATCAGTTTTTATCTGATTGGCTAGATCTGTTAAGTTGTGTAGGTTGGTTGTACAGGATGTTCTAAAAGCTTCACTACCCATGGGGAAACTATATTTTACATAAAGTTCTGGAAGTAGCTAACATTGTATTTCTCACACAATTGGCATATCTAATCATGTGCTGAACAATGTATTCAGTGTCAGTGTTCCTTTACAGATGGCATCAAAATGCTGTTGCAAATGTTCAATCACAATTTTGGAATAGTATACAAATTATTAAATAGATACAATCTATTAGGCATCCTCACAGAAAAGTGAGATGTTAAATCTGGAACTTCTGCTGGCTAAAACCCCCTTAAGATCAGGTATAGTCCATTGGTTATTCGGTCTGTGACATTGTTCCATTTGAAATAATTTATCCACAAACTTCTGTGCTAGTAATACATTGAGAAATTGTTCTGTCATACCTGTTTATGGATCACTTCCATTCAAAGAATGTAATGAAAATTGACTAAATGTTACAGCTAACCAAACAACCAATTTTCTATGGGTGCAGTAATTTCTTGCAGATTACATAAGTTTTCAGCAGCCTGTGTTGTACTATTTTCTGCTTTTACATATCTCTCAAGATGGAGCCATGTCATTCTAGAAACAGTAAAACCTCGTTAACCCAGACAAGTTTTGAATAAATTAAAAATATGTTGTTTAGCATAGTAAATGAAGACTTGGTTTTCCAGATGATAAATTGATAAATATGACTCAAATTCTCTTAACAGGATTGTGTGTGTGTGTGTGTGTGTGTGTGTGTGTGTGTGTGTGTGTGTGTGTGTGTGTGTGTGTGTGTGTGTGTGTGTGTGTGCGCGCGTGTGTGCGCGTGTGTGCGTGCGTGCGTGGGTGGGTGGGTGGGTGCGTGCGTGCGTGCGGGGGTGGGGGGCTGGGGGTGGGGGTGAAACATAAAATATTAACAATTAGAAAAATCAGCAGTTGCCACACATTTTTGGGAAAAAAACCACAACATAAATCCAGAACCAAAACTACTGAAACATACATCAGGAAAACAAGAACTATCCACATGGGAACAAATCTTCATTTCAAAAAATAGGAACAAAGTATTCAATTTCGACATCCCCCAGAAAGATTTGTTCAGCAAGTTCCTTGAACCGCCACCAGAGGAGACCTGTGACAAAATATCGTCAGCTACACCAACGAGAACCAGTCGAGAGCCGGCCGATGATAGAAGCAAAGCCTCTGAAACATGTTCCGGAAAAATTTAAAAGTAAGTGTTGTCTAGTGTCTTTAATCGACTCTCTTTAAAGTTAATTTATCATAACAACACTGTTTTCAACACTTCCAAGAAAGGAATTATAAGCAGTCAGTTTTCAAGATTCCAGGTTTTTATACTGAAGTTAGAGATTTTATTTGGGGACAGTTTAAGACCTTGTGCAACATTCTGTGGCACTGACTTTGAATAGCAAGATGTCTTGTAAGACATCAGCTTAACTTCTTGGGGCTTGCAACATATGCAGCCTGTACATATGCAACACCTTTTAAAAACCAATTGCATACAAATTGATATAGCACTGGCAATAGGTATGTAGTATAAATCACATGAATAAACAACTATTATATTATGTTGTACAAAACTAAGTGTGCTTAAAAGCAACAGCCCCATGTTAGTGGACTTACGGACATGTTACAGAACCCATACAACTCAAAATTCTGGCACATTGGCAATGGCGACATGATCCTAACAATTAGAGGTGTTGTTAACAAACAATATTACAGTGGTAGTAGTTGTGATTTTAGCTGCTTTCCTCCTCATTATGGTCATTAGGGCATTATGGTAGGTCTTTCACTTGTCAATTTTCAAGTGCTGTTGCACCTTGTCATCACATACCTTGTCAACAAAGGACTAAGCAACCTCTTCGGACATGTAACTGGGTGGGAGGTTCACAAATTGCTCTATTGTCTAGGTGAACTACTTCAGTGTCTACCCTGGCTGCTGTAACCTTGATATAAGCTGGCTGCCTAAACTGCTGCAAAGCGATGGTTCTCAAATCAGTTTTTGAGGCCTCTCTTATATCTATGGATGCTGCCGATGTCAGATTTGCATATAAAATTTGTGCCCACCTCTGAAAACTGGTTATTAGCTGTGCGCATCCTCTAGTTTTAGGCAATGATTGTACTAAATTGTCAGTGGAAGACTTCAAAAGTGAATGTTCTGTCATACTTGGGAGACTTAACATGCGTCGGTCGGCATGTTAACTCGTAGTGTCATGGAATTAGCGAAATAACCAGTGAAAAATTGGAAATGAAGGAACAAGAAACGATGAAATGCAAGATCTATGATAATAGAAGCGGTGGAAATAAAGATATACGCTTTAAAAGTCTACAAGCGCCAAGAATTAATATTCAAGATGAGTACGCGATTGAAGCATCGTCCGTAACACAAAGAACGCGCGAATCTGAGGTGGTAGCGTCACTCCAAAAGATCGTTGAAATGCTAAATAAGGACCTTAGATGTGCTCAAGAAGAAATATGAATACTAAAAAATGAAAAGGACTTGTTAAAAAACGAAAATGAAGAACTTTGGCAATTACTAAATGAAACTGATAGTTATGCGACAGTTGTGAAAAGAAAGGTGAACAAGAAACACGTGGTACAAGAAAATGGAAGGCAAAAAAATGTGCCTACTCGAAACAGTTTTGGTGCTCTAAGTGATACTAATGTTATAGGAACTGCTAATTTTAGTAGAAATAATATTCAAGAGTACGTCTGCTTGAAGAAACGAAAAGTGATGGTGTTTGGCGACTCATATTAAGGTTTATGGGTAACGAGTGCCGCAAAAATGGCCATGACGTATATTGCTACCCGGGAATTTGCGTTAATGAACTTAAGCACAAAATAGAATCTTTAAAACTAAATGAAGTTAAACCTGATATAGTGGCTTTGCATGTGGGAACTAATAACATAAGAAGAAACATGCAACCGGATTACATATTGGGAGAAACCATGGAATTAGTGGACCACATAAAACAGTGCAGTCCTCAATCAAAAATAATAATTAGTGGTGTATTGTACAGGCGTGATGTACATGGAAATATGTCCAGAAAGTGAACAATGGACTAGACTGGTTGTGTCATACACGAAAATGTCTTATGCTAGATGGTAATTGTTGGCTGGAAGATAGGGACCTTGGCAGGGGTAGAATACATCTAAACAGAAGAGGATCAGCAAAACTAGGCAGGCTGCTTTGTGATGCAATTAGCACGTACAAGAAGGCAGATGTAAGAGAAGACTGCCCATAGGTGCATCATGATGGTGAAGCTATGCAACAAGGTCTAGCAGGAGGTGAAAGACCAGCACTGGTTGAAGAATCCTGTAGTGTGGAGCAGAGGAGCCTGGATCGGAAGGAGGAAGCTATTCAACAAGGAGCAGCAAGTGAAAACTCTACTCTAGTTGAAGAAACACACAGTATGGAAAGAAGTGCCCATGAACTCTCAGACAATGGTGAAGGTAATTTTTTATAGCTGCAGATAATAAACTAGTAGTATTACATCTGAATGTACAGTATTTAAATAATAAGACAGATTCAATAGAATTTTTTAATACAACATAGGGTTAGCATAGCTGTACTTTCTGAACATGCTTTTCATATAAATAATCTAGCCTTTAGAATTTTTAAATACTATACTCTGCATAGTAACTTCTGTAGAGAAAAACACAAAGGAGGTGGGGTAGCTATTTTTGTAAGAAACAATATCTTAGATTTGTATAAAATATCTACTATCCCAGTTAATGCTACAGAAAAAATCTTTGAAGTTGCTGGAATAAAAATCACCGGCCCTTTAAATCTCAAAATACAGGGTGTCCATAAATGAATATCGGGGTTTTAACGCTTTATAACATTAATTTTATTAAACTTACAGTAATGAAATATATGTCACATGAAAGAGCAACTCAAACAGTTTTATATACGAGCTTACAAGTGTTCTATGTGAGCACCATTTGTCACACGGCACACATCAAGTCTATAGCTGAGTTCTTCCCAGACGTTGAGCAGTGTGTCTTCAGTAATTGTTGCAACAGCTGCTTCAATCCTGTTTTGTAATTCATGGAGGTCAGCTGGTAATGGAGGTACATACACACGATCCTTGATGAAACCCCAAAGGTAGAAATCGCATGGCGTTAGGTCGGGTGAACGTGGAGGCCACGCATAGCAAGCTCTGTCATTGGGTCCCTTGCGGCCAATCCAGCGGTCGGGTAAAGTTACGTTCAACCATTCGCGTACTGCGTTGTGCCAGTGAGGTGGCGCGCCATCTTGCTGGAAAATGAAATTCTCTGGTTCATATTGTTCCAACTGAGGGAAGAGCCATTGCTCTAGTGTATCAAGGTAGGAAGTACCAGTTACAGTAGCTTCACCAAAAAAGAAAGGTCCGTAAACTTTCCGCCGGGATACAGCACAAAAAACATTGATTTTAGGGGAGTCTCGTTGCACTTGTACGACCTCATGAGGATTTTTTGAGCCCCATATCCGCGCATTATGAGTGTTAACATGTCCACTGAGGTGAAAGGTCGATTCATCACTGAAAACAACATGATCTAGAAAATCTTCATCGTCATTAAACAGCATTACGTTAGCGAAGTTGGCACGTAAACCATGGTCTGCAGGCTTTAGAGCCTGTAACAACTGTAAACGATAAGGACGTAGTTGCAATCGTTTCCTTAAAACTTTCCAAACAGTCGACTTAGCAATTTCTAATTCACGACCAGCCTTCCGAACTGATTTCTTTGGGCTACGAGTGAACGACTCTCTCACTCGCTCAACATCCTCTTCGCTAACTCTTGGTCGTCCCGTGCTCTTCCGTTTACAAAGGCAGCCTGTATCTTCAAACTGATGAAACCATCTACGGATGTTATTGTCACTTGGAGGATCACACCCGAACTTAATGCGGAACGCACGTTGCACAGTAACTACAGATTCGGTCTTTGCAAACTGCAAAACACAAAACGCTTTCTGCTCACTAGTCGCCATCTTTGCTACTACCGCTTTCTAGCGGATCGCGGCGTAAACATTTCACGCACATGCGCACTGGTGCCAACGAATAAAACTGTTTGAGTTGCTCTTTCATGTGACATATATTTCATTACTGTAAGTTTAATAAAATTAATGTTATAAAGCGTTAAAACCCCGATATTCATTTATGGACACCCGGTATTTGGATTTTATAGATCACCAAGTGAAATGGCCACCAGCTTTATTGACAGTTTAAGTGATCTCTTGGAACTTCATGATCATGGTACAAAGATTTTGTTAGCTGGGGATGTTAACATTAATCTAGACTTCAGCAACACAGATTACCTAAAATTACATGACATATTTTATGCTCATAAAATAGTGGATCATATATTAAATCACATACGAGTTACACTAAAAACAGCTACCATTATAGATCATATTGCCAGTAACATGTCTGACGAAATAATAACTACTCAAGTTGTAAACAGCTACCTATCTGATCATTTCGCTCAGCTTGCATATATTAAAAGTGGTGGTATAAATAATAATAATAATAATAATAATAATAATAATAATAATAATAATAATAATAATAATAATAGTAATAGTAGTAATAATAATAATAATAATAATAATAATAATAATAATAATAATAATAATAATAATAATAATAATAATAATAAATAGGACTAAAATATTTCAGCAGTTAGGTGCTGATAATATTGAAAACTTAAAGTATAATCTCGAAAATGAAAACTGGGAATCTGTTTATTGTGAAAATGATATTAACAGTAAGTGGAAACTTTTTTATCAAATATTTAATCAACATTTTTATAATACATGTCCAATAGTTAAAAAAGTGATAAAATGTAAAAAAGCACCTAAAATACCCCTAAGTCCTAAAGTGCATACCTTACGAAATAAAATGAAGGACATGTACATATTGCGTAAGTCAACTAAGCTAGATCACTATAATAATGAGTATAAAAAATATCGAGGTATGTATCTCCAGCACCTACAGAAGTTGCAGTCAGATTATTACACTGGTAAACTATGTAATTCGACCAACATAACAAAAACTGCCTGGAGCATAGTCAATGAATATAGAAAGCAGGATAAAAAACAAGAAAATGTTAACCTGAATATGAATGGTAACGTTATTACAAATCCTGTTGAGGTTAGTAATGTAATGAATGAGTTCTATACAAATTGTGCCAATGAACTGGCTAAAAATATGAGAGAACCCCCTACCTATAATATTGTACCTAATGATAAGTCTCTTTTTATGCATCCCACCTCGGAGGAAGAAATTATAAAAGTTTTGAATGAAATGCCTTCTAAACCCTCATTTGGATGGGATGGCATTTCATCTAAAATATTAAAACAATGCAAAACAATATTGGCCAAACCACTAATGCATTTAATAAATGCGAGTATCGAAGCAGGTATCTTTCCTGACATCCTTAAAATTGGTGTCATCAAGCCCATTCATAAAAAGGGCAATAAAAATGATGTTAATAACTATAGGCCCATCACTCTAACTTCTAGCATAGGCAAACTATTCGAGAAAATTATACTGCAAAGGTTTGACCACTTTCTACAGAGAAATAAAATTTACAGTCCATCACAACATGGTTTTCGTAAGTCATTTTCTACTACCAATCTCATTTGTGCATGATATTATGGAAAAATTAATCTCAATAAGAAAGTAGCCAGCATAATGGTTGATCTCTCAAAAGCTTTTGACTGTGTCAGACACGATATTTTATTACATAAACTTAATTTGTATGGAATTAGAGGTCTACCTAACAAATTAATTGAATCCTTAATGGAAGTGTTGAAAACAGTGTTGTTGTATAAATTAAATTTATTGGGCGTCGATTAATGACACTAAACAACACTTCCTTTTAAATTTTCCCAGAACTAGTTTCAGAGGCCTTCCCTCTATCCTCATGTCCGGCTGAGGATAGAGGGAAGGCCTCTGAAACTAGTTCCGGAAAAATTTAAAAGTAAGTGTTGTTTAGTGTCATTAATAGACTCCCAATAAATTTAAATTAATTGAATCTTATCTAACCAGAAGACAGCAAAGCTCTGAAATCAGTCATCTTAATGGTAACAACATATAAAAATAAAATCAGCTTTGATGGAGGTAAAACATGGAGTTCCGCAGGGCTCTGTCTTAGGCCCTGTTCTTTTCATTATATACGTAAATGATATAGCAAAAAGCAATAATTCCACAACAGTCAGCTATGCTGATGATACTACTGCTCTTTGTTGGAATGACACATCAAATTCATTGGCAAATACCATTAATTCTACTAGTCGCTCTATAAATCATTACTTTGAATGTAACAAACTAAAAGTAAATGAAGAAAAAACCAAAGTTATGATATTTGACCTAGGAGGAAGAAATGAAATTAGCAAAACTGTTTCCCCCATGATTAATCTGACACTAACTTCATCCTATTCCTTACTAGGGTTAAAACTAGACAGTAAGCTACCCTGGTCTGAGCATATAAACAGTGTTTGTAATAAAATAGCTAAATATATTTAGTTCTTAGGCTAATGAAAAGATATGTGAATGAGCATACCATGAAAATAATGTACTATGGTCTTATTTTTCCACATCTCAGTTATTGTTTAGAAGTTTGGGGAGGAGCTGCACATGTACATATTAATAGAATATTAAACTTACAGAAGAAGTGTATAAGAATTATGTACAGTATTCCTAAAATAGAAACTTGTAGACATGTGTTTATTAGAGAAAATATTCTAACCATTGTATCACTATATGTATATAAAAACATTCTTTTAACTGTAAATAGTACAAATGGTATGCTAATGAATAGTAAAATACATTCACATAATACCAGACAAAATATGGATTTCCATAGAATAACAGTGAATAAAAAGAAAATTAATACTGATCCATATATTGTAGGAAGTATACTGTACAATAAACTACCGTCTAAAATTAAGTCCTGTGCAAAAAATTCTTTTAAAAATAAGCTAAAGATGTATCGCATTCATAAATGTTTGTATAAACTGGAGGAATTTTAATTTGAGTTGTTATAAACTATGTATATTTGGTGATTTTTGTTGTTATTTTTATTATTATTATTATTATTATTATTATTATTATTATTATTATTATTATTATTATTATTATTATTATTATTATTATTATTAATTTTATTACTATTATTATTACTATTATTACATACTTTTTGTATAAAATAATTTATTTTTTATAAACTTTGTAAATATTGTAAATAGTCTCTGACAATGTCAGACACTCTGTATGAGTCTATTGACAGTAATAAACTACTACCATTACTACTACTAATATGTGTGTCGGGTACTGGCACTTTGAACCACAAATCCTGAAACCTCTTTCTCCACAAAGGCACCTCTTGATCTCTTCCAGGGCTTTAATACTTTTGTCAAGGGGCTTCATTTCTTCTCTATGCTGTGCACTGATAGCACTTTCTTCATCCTTCTGTTTCTATCTGTATGGTGAGGGTTTCATTTGACATTTTCATATCCATCTCCATTTCATTGAGTTGGGTCAAGAGATTTATCTCCTCCATGGTCGCCCGCCTCGGTAGCGTGTGTCTGCCTCACGTTCAAGAGGTCCCGAGTTCGAATCTCGGTCAGGGTGAGTTACCTGGATAAGTTGTTTTCCGGGGTTTTCCCTTATCCTCAAAGACGAATGTCGGGTAACTCTAAGCTCCATGGACCCCGGATACATTTAAGCATCATTTCACCCATTTCATTCATCGTCCGATATGACTTAACGTTGGAGGACGTAAAATAAATAAATAAATCCTCCATGGTCCAGTCCAATCCTGAAACCAGTTTTGGCAAATAAAACTACTAGTTAACTCATAGGTTAATTTATTATGCAGAATGGTTTACAAATTTTTTGTCTTTAAATATCTCATCACACACTCACATTTATTTGCTGCCATTTTTTATGGTTCTCTGTTGCTAGGAAGACACATTTATCCAGTGTTCCAGAATTTGTCAAAATGTAGATGGTCAACTTGAAAAGAATTGTCAATCAAAGTCTCTTCCTATTACACATATATAACTATTTGCAACAAAAACTTCTCTTATCTTAAGAAAATGATGTACATTTTTCTTATTAATTGATGAGATCAATTTCATAAACATTCGTCTACATCTTCAGTCATCAAACAATTTCGTTGTCAACGATACTATCAGTTGTTCTGTTTTTTCCAGTATTACCAAAATCTGAAAACGAAACAAACCTAAACTCAGAATCAACTGCTGGAATTTCAAAAGGCATTACGCGATGTTTATTTTTTAAAATAAATATCTTTTCCAAACCATTAAATCTAACGGACCATTTAATTGTTTTAATAATTAAACTTCAGGATTTATTTCATGGTTAAATGACCAAAAATGATCTGCTACGGCCAATTGATCAGTTTGTTTATACTTAATGTTACGAAAATGTTCTTTTGTTCTGGTTTCCAAATTGCGTTTCATCTTTCCAATATAAACCCGATCACATTCTAAACATTTAAATTGATAAATACATTTAAATTTAAATTGATAAATGCCAGGACGCAACATGTAAAAATGAAAAGGTATTTCCTACTATCATCAAAATATGAAATGTGTTTGAACTGCTCTTTTCTTTCTTCTTAGTTTAGCCACACTTCCGTTCAAAAGTTGAATATCTGAATCCTGGTCCTTACCTGGGTTTGCAAGCCAAGCAAATTAGTCCTTCCATCGTATATAAGTTAAGTTGGGCATGTAAAAAGGTTTTTCAGAGGCTGGCCCCATAGCTCAGTTGGTAGAGCGCCTGCCGTGCTAGGGATCCCAGGTTTGATTCCCAGCAGTGAGGGTGGGGATTTTTCTTCGACCAAGATAATTCCTCATCTTACCCAGAGTCTGGAAGTATGAATGAAAGTGTGAATGTATGAGTGATCTAATACGAGGCATGTTTTTTAAGTCAGTACCGTTTTGCAATTAAAAAAAGATGTGCATAGATATCGCAATAATTTTATTTTTACATGAAAGCCTGTACCTTAATCTACTTTTCTACATAATTTCCGTGAATATTGAGGTACTTGTCATAACGTGGCACCAGTTTTTGAATACCCTCCTCATAAAATTCTGCCGCCTGACGTGTTAACCACTGTACCACAACTGTTTTGACTTCGTTATCATCTTGAAGGCGCTGACCGCTCAGATGTTTCTTCAAGTGCAGGAACAAATGGTAGTCGCTGGGCGTCAGATCAGGGCTGTATGGAGGATGATCTAGAGTTTCCCATTGAAAAGATCTGATGAGATCTTTGGTCCGATTAGCCACATGTGGACGGGCATTGTCATGCAGCAAAACGATACCCTTACTCAACTTGCCACGTCATTTGTTCTGGAAAACATGTCGCAGATTGTTCAATGTCTCACAATAAGACGCTGCATTGATTGTCTCATTACGAGGCAGAAACTCCACTAGCAATACTCCTTTTCTGTCCCAAAAAACTGTGCACATGATTTTCCGGGCAGAAATTGTTTGCTTAAACTTCACTTTTGTGGGTGATGATGAATGTCGCTATTCCATGGATTGTTGTTTCGATTCTGGTGTGACGTAGGCCACCCATGTTTCGTCACCAATAACAATTTGGTCTAAAAAATCTTCACCTTCATTGTGGTACTGCTCAAGGAAAGTCAATGCACTGCCTAAACGTTGGGTTTTGTGCAAATCCGTCAACATTTTCAGAACCCAACGTGAACACAATTTCAGGTACTTCAAGTTCTCGGTCACATTGCGATACAAAACACTACGAGAATATTGAGGAAAATAGTTGCGCAATGATGAAATTGTAAAGCATCTGTTTTCTCTCACCTTTTTGGCCACTTCCTGCACCAATGCACTTCACAATCGACGGGACTCACGATTGTCGGTGGTATCTTAAACACTCAGTAACCAATGTATACAATGAAGAATCAGACTGTAATGGCATCAGTGCGTAGACAAGAGATGTAGGTAACCAGCGTGCATGTGCGAAACGCTGACTGTAGCGCTGCAGCGGGGAATCGCAAAACAGTACTGACTTAAAAACATGCCTCGTAATTAAAACCAAAAAAATACGGGTTAACATCTTCGATATGTTCCAAAGGAGAACGACCGCTGATATGACTATTGGAGTTAAAGGAAAATGGAAATAATAAAAGAAAATGTTTATCAGAGTTAGCACACGACAAATGTTTGACCTGTTTCAAATGGGGAGTCAGTTGAAATAAGATTATAGCAGCTAATATGTTTTAAGCTCTTTAAATTTACAAGATGTTGTTAAATAGCTGTATGAATAGAATTCAAATTTGATATACCATTTTAAGACATCTTGTGAACATATTTCTGATGCTATGAATTATGTTGCTTACAAAATCAGTGCACTAGATATTTGAAGCAATATGTATTTCTTGCACACTTTATCTTGAATCAAATATAGGAACATATGTTTTTCATGCAGTTGTTCTTAAAATTTTAGCATAGAAGGCTGACAATTCTAGGCTTTTTCCAGGTTAGTTAAAGGCTAAAGTAAATGGCTAAACACATAGCTCCGTTTACTGTGTCAATGCGTATCTGCTTCAGATGTTTAATACTTAAAAATTACTATTTCAGTTGGTTAGACAGAAGTAAACCGGTATGATAGTGCTAGAATACAGTAGCAGAGTGAAATGTGCAATTGGTAACACTGTAGTTTGGACAATGTTGGTTGTTTGGTACACAGGTCTTCATGACTTGGACCATTCTTAGCACTAGATTACAGGGCTCAAGATCAAGTGTGTGAGTAATACATTCTTATTATTTTTTGGAGAGGAAGGAAGGGAAAATGTGTATGCTCATTGATAATATAAAACTAATTTGATATAGGAAGTTCCAAAGGTCCATCAATCAAGAAGTTGGAACATGCATTGGAGGATCAGATTTATCACATTCTTCGTAAGAGCAGAGTAATCACAAATATAAGGTTAGTCTAAACCAACACTGCTAATACTTAGTTTATTTATCTTAAAGAGGTGGAGTTTGATTTCAAGAAAGGACAATTTTTTCCTCATTCAGTTTTAATGAAATAAATGCTATCTGAAAGAAAGTGGATAATGAATGCTTTTTAAGCTTTAAAACTTAGTCATTTTTGACTGTATAGAAAATTGTAGGTGTTCATGAATACATGGGTAATTAATAATAATCAGTGGTAATCATGTTTCTATGTGACATTGTCAGCTGTAAGTGGTGTAATCCAATAACATTGAGAAAGAAGAGCATCTGTTATATGTTATCTGTAAGTGTGAAGACAGGAATCTTATTTATAAAATAAAAATAATCTTATATATGAAATAAACTGACAACATGGGAGAACATATTCATGTAGAAAAATAAGGACTGGATAATGAACTTTGAAATCCCACCAGTAGATAATTTGACAAAGAAGTTCATAGTTCTACCACCTGAGAGAAGAGAGCAGATGACAACAGACAATAGTTGGATAGAGGTTGAAAATGGACCCAATGACTTCCGCAACTAGTCCCTTAATAATATAAAAATGTAAGTAACAAAGTGTCAAAAACCAACTACAGATAGTTTTTTCAATTTTTTTGTATTGAGTTTAATTTTTGACTGTTATGTGTGGTGTTCTAAAATTTTTAGTAAATAGAAATAAAGATTGAAAAAACTATTTATATACTTTTTGTAGTATATTAACTGTACATTCCATCACTTACATTTTTATATTATTGAGCGAAGTGACAGAATGTTAAAAACTAACTACAAATATAAACTTGAAAGAAGCGTAGGGACAGTGAAGCACAAATTAGCACAAAAGTGAATCGAGAAGATATTGGCACATTGATTCACTATTCTGTGAATAAACAGTGTGAGTGAGGCAATGTGTCAATATCTTCTCAATTCATTTTTGTGCTAACTACAAGTAGTTTCTTTCAATTAATTTTGACGTCACTGTTACTACATTCTTCCAGTCATGCACAAGAAATAAAGATGCTTCATTAAAATTCAGATTGCAGAGGCAAGAATATTCAACAATGCCTGCACCTTTACTGGAAGATTGTGGTAGAGAGATTATACCATATTGTACCATGGTTAAATGGGTGCATGTATTTCACAGAGGTATGGAAGATCTTGATAAAGACATGTGCTGACAGATCACAATCAGTAAGTGATAATGTGCATGGTAACACTTGAGTACTGCTCGAAGAACATCATTGTTGAGCTGTATTAAACTAGCAAGGGAAGTTGGAATTTTGTAGATCATTTTTGGTCATTTAACCATAAAATAAATCCAGAAGTTATATTATTAAAGCAATTAAAAGGACTGATAGATTTAATGATTTGGGAGGAAATATTTGTCTTCTAAAATAGAAATCACATCATAAATTTTGAAATACCACCAATCGATTCTGTCAATAAGTTTGTTTTATTTTCAGAAGTTGGTAATACAAAAATAATTGTCACCTAGCAGCAGTAACAATGAAAAAGAAATAAACACCTAGGCTGAAGATGCAGATGAAGTATTTGTAAAACTAGTCACATGTGTTGTGAAAATTTATAATTTCTTAAAAACATAAGTGAAGTTTGTAACAAATTTATTTGTATTGCTTCACTGTTATTAGCTTCAGTTTTTACATATCACTTCATTGTGCTTCCCAAAATCTTTTTATAATCTCTTTTTGTTCTACTTCATGTTTTAGAATTCTTTATACTTATACAGTAAGTATAAGTTTTATAATTATGATTGGGAGTAAGTTTTAGCTGTCAGTTGATATAAATAATACATTCTCATTGTTTTTATTTTTATTTCAGCACTAATTCATTGTTTGCAATACCAGCTAACCAAGAATTTGTTTTTGTACAAACTAAGCCTGATGTTTCTAAAGATAAAAATGCACACATGGTTAACTCTCTAATAGATTTCTGTGAGAACCCTAATAGTGAATTTAACAAGGACAGTGAAGAATTTATGAACACATTTTTCAGCAATAGCTCAGAGACAAGTGGTAAGTATGTTTTTATTTTGATAGGGTTTCATAGTTTTGTGCTGCTGTTGCTTGATATTCTAATGCAGAGGTGAGGAAAAATGCTTGCTTCTCACTAAAAGTTCCAACAATTTCATTAAAAAAAATCAGATTCAAAATTACTGTTCTAAAATAAGTGATTATGTCCTTGAATGTCTAATATTTATGCATATATATAGCAGCAAACTGCCCTTTGATTTGCTGTTAACTTGGCTGACTTGCATTCTTTTATGTCAAATTATGATTTTTCATTCCATTCCAAGAGTATGGAAGGTGATGTTCTCCCATCATTTTTAAGCAGTATACAATATTTATAACTTAGCAATATATGCAGCAGCAAGCAAAAAAATGCTGTAATAACAATCCATAGTTTTTGAAAAATTCTTGTATTGATTTTTGGAGCCTTCATGTAGAATGTGCCATATAATTAAATCTATCATAAGTCCTATAGAAACTTTGAATCACTAAAACAGATAGTCCATGATCTTGCATCATATTCATGCTTGTAAGAGAATAGTGATTAATATAATTTTGTGCTTCATTGTATCATAGTCCTTACTCATAGGAAGAAAATTGTTTTTTCATACTATTGTGTGCAGGACAAGGTTTGGAAAGGTAGAGTCAGACTGAAAAATTCAATGTTATAGTCAGGATTTAATCCACAGCTCTCCTAATCTGTCAGTTGTTCCAACCACTAAGCTGTCATGCTGAACAACATTAAATTCTCCAACTAGCTTACATTTTTCCTGGTAAACCACAAAGAGATTTCATATATATATATATGGGATTACAAACCTTAATGTTGAGTTCTTTAAGTACTTTTTTTTCCATTGACTTAATAGTCATCTAAAACTTTAAAGCCAGGGACTTAAAGATCTCAGGAAGTTCCACTAGCACATGCATCATGCCACATCATTACTCTTATCAATACATGCAGTTGCTTCGCGCAACATATGGTTTGCCAAGTCTGGGCCAAGTGTAAGTGTACATACCTTGTAATATCAGTATAAGAGATAATTTTGTTATTATTATACCTTTTTTATTCTCTCCATTACTGAAGATTTTACTTAGTGTGAAACAGCTTCATATTACACAAATATAAATATTTGTTAATGAATCTCCACTTATCTTAAGAAGTTGATGTTAATACTTCTTTCTTCTTTGCTAAGTTCAATTCAAAGGCACATCACATTTCGTCTTCAGTTTATTACAAACT
>CM060951.1:160708395-160736881 GCA_030765055.1 Mantis religiosa | reverse complement strand
AGAGAGAGAGAGAGAGAGAGAGAGAGAGAGAGAGAGAGAGAGAGAGAGAAGAGAGAGAGAGAGAGAGAGAGAGAGAGAGAGCTGCCTTTATAAATGAAAACACTTTGTACACTATATATTCCAATATGAACACTGTTTACAATTTTGTCATAAATTATTTTATTTTATTGTAATAATTGTACTACTTCACTGTTAGTAGCTTCAGTTTTTACGTATTATTTGCTATTTAATTTTGAATTATTGCTTTTTAGTTACTGTTTAAATATTTGTACTGATTATATTTTTTATTTACTTAAATTCTTCAATGCATTAGAATGCACTTTTGCTTTCTCTGTAAAGGTATTGCATGCCACACAAAAATTTAATACTAGTTTTCACAGGAAATATTTTGAGATCCTCTGAATCAATACTTCAAATTCTTTTAGGAAAAGATCTGTATGTGTATGTATGCGTGGAGTAAGGCTCCCTCTGCCCCTTTTTTTATATATATATCATCGTGGTATGTAATTTCAGTGCCTTCCCAAGGAAACAAGACAAAGATATTCACCCCAAACTACTTTTTGCATGGAAAAATGAACAGTTTTATTTTTTCAAAAAGGGCTTTTTAATTAAAAATGTTTAAGATATTTTTATGGCATATGAAACATATATCTTGAATTTTCTGAGAATAGCCTCTGAAGTCCTCTGTATTTTAGATAACATTTGTCTAACTGGTGAACCATAATAGTCACAAAAAGCTTACCACACAAAAAATGTAGATCTCATGAAAACACACAGTTTATCTCAAATACATTCTTTGTGTGTGTGTGTGTGTGTGTGTGTGTGTGTGTGCGTGCGTGCGTGCGTGCGTGCGTGTGCAGGTGGGTGGGTGGGTGGTGAGTGGGTGGGTGAGTGGGTGTGCAATTCTTATAATTTTCTCAAATTGGAGGTAGTTTTGTCTTTATCTCTTGTTAAATTGTTAAATGCTCTAAAACTGTTTCATAGACATTTCTATCTTCTGATTTATTAAGTTATTTTAATTTTATATGTTGTGTCACACACAAGGTGCAAAGAAATAAACCTCTCTGTTAGCATCTGTGTGTACATCTTAGAATATTTCACAACCAAAGCTTGTAGTAATCTTATGCAAATGTTGTTTTCACTTAGTTATTTAGTTATTTAGACACTCAGGGTTCAAAGTAATTTCTTTTAACTATTGGGTGTTAATTGGAAAGTGCATTTGAAATTATTAACCATAGCTTGTCTTAGTAATGTACCAAAGAAATTAACTTAGTAGAAAGTGTACAGGCTTCTGATTGTACTTCAGAAAATGTGGAGGGCTTTTTGCTTTTTACAGTCATTTAATATTGATGGGGAGTTTTCGGTTTTTGAGGGAGGTGTTGGTAGTAGTGAGGAAGAAAATGACCCCCTTCCTTCAGATGTTGGTGAAGAATCAATGTTGTGTAGCGGTCAAAATAATATGAGCACAAAAAGACATATTTTCATGTGCACAGCCACTGGAGTATAACTACATACTCAGCTAACTTCTAACAGCCAATCATCTGACATTTTCATAAATTTCTTTTACTGCCTAGTATTCTCTCGTTGTTACGGAAATAAATGTGTATGTGACCAGGTTAAAGGAAAACCTGACCTCTTAACAGCAATTTATGACTATGAGTGGAATTTAGAAGTTAACAGATGTAACACTGAATGAGATTTAGACTACTTGGTCTAATTACACTCATCGGTGTTATTTGTAAACCTAAATTAGACATGTACTGGTCTACAGTTGACATGCTAGCTACTCCATTTTTTGGGAAATAAAAGGTCAAATAATAATTTACTTTCATTTTGCGGCTCCTTCATTTCACCTTCACAGAAAATGTAAATGATAAACTGCACAAGGTCTTAAAATAAAAGTTAATTGAGAAGATATTGACACATTGCTTCACTCACACTGTTTTTCATAGGACATGTTTTAAGAGCTGTTGCTCCCATTATCAGCTGAGTCTCAACTGGTGCAAATTGTAGTATTTTTCTCCTTCTCCGTGTTGTTGGTAGATGGCATGATGTATTTGTCAAAGATGTCCAGTGGTGGAGTTTTTAGATGATGGGAGCAACTGCTCATGAAACATGTCCTGTGAAAAACAGTGTGAGTGAAGCAAAGTGTCAGTATCTTCTCAATTCACTTTTATTTTAATTTGTGCTTCACTGTCTCTACGCTTCTTTCAATTTTTATACTTTGCACAAAATCTACTTATTTTTTATTATATTATTTCAAAATTCAAAGAAAATGACGTGTCCAGTGAAAGCTTTGAACCAAATGCCAAAGACCTTGGTGGTTTCCGCTTTCTAATTAAATATAGGAGCAACTTTATATAATAAACTGCCAACAGAATTTAAAACTTTATCGATTACCTCCTTTAAGGCCAAGCTAAAGAAATACCTTGTAAATAAGCCTCTGTATAGACTGGAAGAATTCTAAACAAAGATGTGTGTGCGTGCGTGCGGTGCGTGCATGTGCAATAATTTGTAAACAATAACTATTGTAATAATTGCACTAAAATGTAATTGTAATTAAACTGTATTGTAATGCTTGCACTATAATGTAATTGTAAATTGTTAGTACAAGTACACAGGCAATATTATTATTATTATTATTATTATTATTATTATTATTATTATTATTATTATTATTATTATTATTATTATTATTATTGTTATTATTGTTATTATTGTTATTATTGTTATTATTGTTATTATTGTTATTATTGTTATTATTGTTATTATTGTTATTATTGTTATTATTGTTATTATTGTTATTATTGTTATTATTGTTATTATTGTTATTATTATTATTATTATTATTATTATTATTATTATTATTATTATTATTATTATTATTAATTATTATTATTGTTATTATTGTTATTATTATTATTATTATTATTATTATTATTATTATTATTATTATTATTATTATTATCATCATTATCATTATTATTATTATGATCATCATTATCATTATTATCATCATCATTATTAATTATAATAAAAAAATTCAGAAAAGCTATAAAAAACATACTACTAAAAATAATGACACAGAAAACAGATGAGTTTCTAAGAAGAAAAATTAAATAATAAAGTAAATATTGATTTTTTTTAAAGGTTATGACTTTTACTGTCTAATTCTTAAAAATGTAATACATTAAAAATTATGTGACCTAAGTTGCATTTTTCTTAATTACTACTGCATTACTTTAATTACTATTGTGTTCATAATTGTAGTACTCAAAAGAATTATATTATTCTTATGGGTACAAATTTGACAAAGCCATGAATATTGTATATTCCCACGGTGAATAAAACTTACTAATTGTCTGATTGAGGAGTTGCATTTGTGGAACTGAACATTCTTTATTTGTTATGGTGATTAGAGGAATTTAGTAACAGTGATGTGAAAATTAATTGAAAAAACTATTTGTAGTTAGTTTTTTCAGTTCTTTATTTGGTTTTGTGTGAATGCCCATTGCTACTCTTTTATGGACATTGAGTAAATGGTTGTATATTTTGGCATTACTGTTGACACAGATGACTCATAAATGTGTTTACTTTCTTTCTAGAACTAAAACCTATTTTAGAAATTACTTTAAACCTTGTTAACAACACAAAAGAAATAACCAAAAAGTACCTAATGAAAGTTTAGAACTTATATACAGTGAAATGAAACAACTGTTTAAATTATTAATGCTGGCTTAAATATTTGTTCAACTTGTGGTAACTTATTCTGTTTACAGATTCCAGCAGTGGGAATGTGGTTTGAAGTAGCGAATAAAGCATATAGCTTTTTCCATGGAAATGAACCTCAGTCTTCAGAGAAAAGCAAATCTCATCTGTGGAGTTCCTTAAGGGTTTTGTTAGATACAGATGTCAGATTCAGTGAAGGTCGGTGTGGTAAAGTATTGCCTCTGGCAACTGCAACTTACCAGGAGAATCTTCCACCACACTATACTCGGGATTACCACGAGAGTAGGGTAAGTTTCCTTCATTGAGGCTTACAAAATAAAGTTGCAGTTTTGCTTTACGTATTATTTATATCCCCATAAACAACACTTATTTATGTCTTGTGCAAAAACTTTTAGAGAGAGAAAAATAAAATTATAAAGCCTTAATTCAAAATTAAAACATTGAGTAATTGTAAGCTCTAACGCCTGAAGCCAGAATAATGATGGATTGTTCAGGGCTGATAAGACATGGAGAGACCAAGCCCTGCCCACTACGCTCACCTATAAATAACGCTGCACTTTCAACCAACAAGTCAGTCGTGACTGGACCTTTGCTAAGAAGATTGAGATCAGGCCACTGAAGATGTTCACCATAGATGAGGACGAAACATCTGGACTTCAAAATGCCAGCATACCACAGCTTGTCACTGGAGAAGCCGAGCCCCACCCACCATACTCACGTATAAATACTGCTGCACTTCCACCCAACAAGACAGCCTGGAAAAACCCATAATTGATTAAATAAAATATTACCTACATCTTATTTGAATTAGTCTACCTATGTGGAGCAGTTTTGTTTTTGCGTTTATTGAATTCTACAAGAGGGAAGAAGGGACACTAGTTACCTCTTTCTGCTTGTCCTTCAACATTTTTAGATTACATGCTTTCTTCTCTATATTTTTTTAATTCCGCTAATGGAGATCCTGTTGAACAATGAATGAAATGGGTGAAATGTTGCTCAAATGAGCCAGGTCCATAGAGCTTAGAATTAACCTGACATTCATCTTTCAGTATAAGGGAAAACCCTGGAATAAACCTTATCCAGATATAACTCACTCTGATCAAGATTTAAACTCAGGACCTCTTGAATGTAAGGCAGACACACTACTGCTACATCACAGAGGCAGATACACATTATGTGCTAAGCAGAAACTTGTAAATGTCAACTACATGAGCTGTCAAAGTTAAATACACTGTTGTATGGAAAGTATTACAATATGAGGGTGACACTGAACATTTTTAAAAAGTCGAACAAGGTTTAGTTTTAAACAATTTTAATTATTTTATTGTTTTTCAAAATCCTGTTCAATGTGAGTATGTTTTTGCATTCAATGAAACCACTTCTGGAAGTAATGTGCCACTCTTCCTGAGAACAGAATCAAGGTTTTTGTAATGGTCAACGTTTCATCTGATGATAAAGTGTTTCCATGCTTGAAGTAATATGCCACTCTTCCTGAGAACAGAAACAAGTTTTTTGTAATGGTCAACATTTCATCTGATGATAAAGTGTTTCCATGCTTGAAGTAATGTGCCACTCTTCCTGAGAACAGAAACGAGGTTTTTGTAATGTTCAACGTTTCATCTGATGATAAAGTGTTTCCATGCATTTTAACTTTAACTTTTGGAAACGAAAAGAAATCACAAGGTGCTGGGTCAGAGCTATATGGTGGAGGGTGCATAATGTCTGATCTTTAGCACATCCAGATACTCAGTTGTTAGTTTTTGTTGTGTGTAACAATGAGTTGCCATTGGCATTATTCATGAATGTTTTCAAACATTTGTGGTAAACAGACATTTGCATAGCAATAGACAGTAATGTTCACTAATGACATGTTGAGGCAAGTGGTTGTGCTTTAAATCCTGTTCCACTGGTTTATATGGAAAACGTATTGTTGTGAATTATACTTGCGATTCCAAAATAAGCTTAAAAACTAGTTAAGTGTTGTAAATGCTGTAATCCTTATTTATTGATAAAGTGTGTATCATTTTCTGAGTATTCTAACAATACAGCAACATGTTTGATATTCTGTGGAATTCTTTTGATATTTTTGGTATTCATATTAATATTTTCTTCAGAAACACAGTTGATAATTATTCCATAACATTCCTTCTAAGTGAATGAAAGAACTTCTCTCGATTTAAAAATATACCATTTGGTAAACATTTGTTTTGCAGTTAGCTCATGCTATGTCAGTGTTTGCTGTACATGCTCGAGGACCTCTCTTTGACCAATATGCACTACAGCTGGAGAAAGAGTGTGATCGTTATTGGAAGAATGGAAGGCAGATGTGTGAGGTACTCAGTCTCACAGGTAACCCTTGCACTAATCCACTTCATAGGGGAGGTGGCGAGGGTGCTGGAGGTGGAGAGTTGCAGGGAGAGATCAATAAAATGACTGAAGATAATGATTCTGTAGAAAGGTACTTCTGTTGGTAGTAATCAGTTAAATGACAGTTTATTTATAACTTTTAAGTATAGCTTATCATATATTGCTTTTTTCTCTTTCTTTACCATTTATACCCCCATTGAAACATCCAGTCCTTAACCAGTATACTTCTAGCTTATCTTAACTGCATAAGCAGCTCTGTGTAGACCTGACTGCCAAATTTCTAGCATCAGACTTCAGATGAATCAAATTCTCTTAGATAGACCCACATTTTGATTTATAATCATATATCTTACACTTATCTAAAATAATCTAGTAGAGGTATTTGCAATTAGCTATCTAATTTTGTTGCTTGTTCAGATTTCTCTATTCTGTGCTCTTGTATGCACTTCAGTACACAGAAATTATTGTGTGTGTGTCACATATGCATTACAAGAGCATCTCCCAAAAATTGTACAAATATTGAAAGAGTATTGTTACATTAATTACAGATATATACATGTGATTCATTCTGCTTTGAAGATTATTCATGAATTTGTGTTATACTGTAAAACTAATGCTACAAAAGATACTTCGGCTGGCATAGATACATAGATACAAAGATACATAGCTCAGTTGGTAGAGCTCCTGCTTGCCATGCAGGGGTTTGATTCCCTGCTATTGGTGGGTACTTTTCTCCAACCAAGATGATTCCACATCTTCCCCAGAGTCTGGAAGTATGAATGAGAGTACCAATGTATGCATGATCTAATGATTAAAAAAACCAAAGTTCCTGCAAACCAATGTTTACAAGTTAACACCATCGCCAATAAGCGATATGTTCCAAAAGGAGAACGGCTGCCAATATGACCATTGCATATATACAATATAATAATTTGTAACATAAAAACTTCACTTATTTTATAAGAAATGATGAATGTTTTCTTATAAATTGATTAGTATCACGATTTCGTGAACATTTATTGACATTTACTTTCTTGGAAGTGTTGAAAACAGTGTTGTTATGATAAATTAACTTTAAAGAGAGTCGATTAAAGACACTAGACAACACTTACTTTTAAATTTTTCCGGTACTAGTTTCAGAGGCTTTGCCTCTATCATCGGCCGATGATAGAGGCAAAGCCTCTGAAACTAGTACCGGAAAAATTTAAAAGTAAGTGTTGTCTAGTGTCTTTAATCGACTCTCTTTAAAGTTAATTTATTCACATCCTCAACCAGAGCCTTCAACAATCTCATTGTCAACATTACATTCGCTAGGTGTCACTATGTTTTTGTCAATACTACCAAAATCTGAAAATGCCAGCAGTCGATTCTGTTTTTAAATTTGTTTCATTTTCAGATTTTGGTGGTATTGACAAAAACAGTGACATCTAGCGACTGTAACATTGATAACGAGACTGTTGAAGGCTCTGCCTGAAGATGTGAATAAAATATTCACGAAATCACGATCCTAATCAATTTATAACAAAACATTCATCATTTCTTATAAGATAAGTGAAGTTTTTATGTTACAAATTATTATATTTGTATATATTTGTTTGCTTCATTGTTAATAACTTCATATTTTACGTATTTATGATGATTGCAGTTAAAGGGGGGTATAAATTGGGGGGGGGGGATGGAAGATATTTCAAAGATATTAACAATTTTTGCTGTGCAGGTATTTGCTTACATGGAGGCCTATATATATAGCATTGTTTTTTTTTTTTCAAATAGGCATACTGGATGTAATAATGGTTTATGTAATGTAATAATGTAATTTAGGTTTTTGAAAATATAACCCAGAGTTTATGGCATTTTTGTAAATATTAATTTATCAAAATAATTAAGAACCAAAATAGAAACGCAATGTAAGCATGTGTATATTTATATTCAGCATGAATCATGGCTGTCATTTTAGGATCATAATAACTTGCAATTAATAATATAGACATTTGGGAATATACAATCCTTTAATAAATGTAATTTGTGAATAGAAATGTTGTTATGTTTACAGCCATGATCGGGCATCATTACCTGTCATAGAACATTCCAGTGGTGTTCGTTATGTGTCTGCATGTAACTGTGGTCGTAAACAAGGACCACGAGAGGATCCCTTTACAATGCGTGCTGCCAACTATGATTTCTACCAATTATTGGGTGAGGAGTGTGGCTGCATTCATTTAGAGTCTATCCGTTTTCCAGTATTCCAACCCAGCACAAAGGATTACAGGTAAAGACATAGGTATCCCATATAAGCTATTATTTTATCATCCTTTTACATTTATACTAAATGCTGTTTGTAGGGAAATAATGAAACATTGATTTTGAAAGGGGGTTAAGATATGAAAGGTCTTCAGGAAGTCTAACAAATGTTTAAGCATTGACTCTATCTATCAAAGATCTTAGCCTATACACGGCTAGTGTGAAGAAATGATTAATTTCCATCAATTAACTAAAATAGTAAGAGTTAAATGATGAAACCTGGAACTCAAGTACTTAGGATAGTAAGTTGCCACAAACAGTGTATCTCGAATGCGAGAGCCGCTTGTGGTCTACCGGGGTAATATATGAGTCAACTGGAGAATTTAATGTCAGGACGGCATGTTGGCCATGGTACCTCAATGGGTTAGAGCAACTGGACGGAAACCAGGAGATCTGTAGTTCAAATCCCGGCCGTGGCATTGAATTTTTCATGTTGACTCCATATATCAAAGATCTTAGCCTATACACGGCTAGTGTGAAGAAATGATCAATTTCCATCAATTAACTAAAATAATAAGAGTTAAATGATGAAGCCTGGGACTCAAGTACTTACGATGGTAAGCCGCCACAAACAGTGTATCTCAAATGCAAGAGCCCCTTGTGGTCTACCGGGGTAATATATAAGTCAACTGGAGAATTTAATGTGAGGACGGCACATTGGCCATGGTAGCTCAAAGGGTTAGAGCGACTGGACGGAAACCAGGAGATCCGTGGCTCAAATCCCGGCCATGGCATTGAATTTTTCATGTTGACTCTATCTGTGAAGGACAAGCTACATTTTAAATTAGCATTCTTATTAAATTTTTGGTTATCTCAATTGAGATTAAATCTCCAACGAATGTGTCCATTGGACTCAACTTGCTGATGCCCAAAGTAAAATCTGTGGCCTAGAGAAAGTATTAGCTGTCAACTTTCTTGTGTGGAATTAATAAAGGAAATAAATCCTGCCATAGCTTTGTCCATTCTTTTGCATACTTAGTAACTAGTGCTGAGCAAGTCCAGTGCAAGCTATGCTTATTATGAGCATAGCCATTCACCTTGATTGCTTCAGATGTTCAATTGAGTGCTAGAACACCTAAATAAAGGCAATGGACATGTGAGGGTGAATCAAATAGGAGCAAGTCTTTTTTTTTTTTTTCAACTACATTTTTCTACATAACCTATTCTATCTACTTACTTTTGCCACCGGATACGCAATTTCTTCATCCCAGTTTCAAAGAAAGTAGACAGGCATGACTGAAGCCACTGGCGCACAAACTGTTGCACCTCCATGTAATTGTGAAGCAGTATCCATCAAGAACATCCTTCAGTAACCCAAACATATAAAAGTCACATGGCAACAAGTCTGGACTAAGGCTGGATGTGACAGGACAGTTTAGTGCATTTCCTCTTTGACTGGGGAGTGTAATGGTGGACCCAGGTCTCATCACAAATGACAATTTGTCTCAAAAAGGTGTCACCTTCCACTTCATGCCTTGTCAGAAGCTTGTGAAAAATTGTAAGTCATGCAGCCTTCTGCTCTTCATTCAGCAACTTTGGGACCCAACAAGGGAAGGATACCTTTGGAATCCCAGGTTCTTCCAGAGGATTGTCAGACACTCCCATAGCAGATGTCAAGTTGTTGGCTGATTTCAAGCACCGTCATTCACCTATCAGTTCTGTAAGCTCTCGAACAGTGGCAGTGTTCGGCACTGTGATGCTGGTGCAGGGTGCGTGGATGTGGCATGTTTTCTACTGTCTCATGTCTGTCCTTGAGCTCCTTATACCAGTATTTTACCCAGGCCCATGAGAGAGTACTGTCCCTGAACTGTGCATGTAACTGGTGTCAAATTTCAGCAGCTTTAACATTTTCTTAGGCAAGAAATTTTATCACAATGCATTGTACAACATGCTGATATACCTCGCATTCATTCAGATGCCAGCGACTGACTACACATGGACGAGACTTACCTCACTCTTCCACCCTTCCCACAGACCCCCTCTTGCATATGCAATTGAAGTCATAAAATCTTGTTCATATTTGATCCACCCATGTAACTAACATGTTACAAATAGGTCAAGCCATCATAACAGTTACAAATAATTGTTCATTCTCCCATTAGGGTACAATGTATGAAGTTAATGATGTCTTTGGAATTTAAACTACACTATGTACATACATTTCCAGAACAGTCTTATTGCTAATCCCCATTTTTATTAAAAAATCCACTGTATTAGTTTTTCTTATTTTTCTGCACTGCTTAATATATTTAATTAAAAAGTTATTTATAAACTGAATTCCCCTTCAAAATTAAACTAATCTGTATTTCAAACTTTTTTAAAGGTTCTGTTTTATTAAGATTTGCTTTAATCCCCATTTTTTTGCTTAGTTACATTTTAAAAGTGGTGTCATCATCGACTAATCCAGTAATTTCTGTTTTCTCAATCAGGTTAATTTCTGTCTTAACCTTTTCATTAGTAACGTAAAAATAGAATTTCCAAGCCTGTTTAAGTTACCACTCATTCTTAATTTCTGTTAGCTGTATTCTCTTTTTATACAGGAAGTATTTTTCTTTTCGTGTTTAGGTTTTTTTCTCTTTCTTTTGTTGTTCCATTACTGAGCAATGCTCTAGGACATTGAACATGTCATACAGAAAAGAACCTTACTAATTCACATAAGGCTCTTCTGCTGTAATTTAATTAGTTCTTTATATGCTATTTCTGTTTATTTGTTTTTTAAATTACAGAGCTGCTCAATTGTTCTCTAATAAGATGGCTGGAAGCAGTTGGAAGGATAATATCAATCGTGTAACAGAAGGAAGAGAACTGAATGTTAGTACTCCTCAAGGAAACACTCAAGGCTTCAGTTTAGGTAAGTTGTCATAAGGCAAATGTAAATCCTTATGTTATGTATTGTTAGTAACTTTAATACTCTGTAAGATCACAAAAATAATACTTTAAATGTGTAGAAATAATTATTATTTAACTAAGCATATTTGGGCTAAAGATGGAAATATAAATCAAAACTGAAAATTCAGTTTTGTTATTCTAAAAGTAATGCACAACATATATTTTTAAATTACTTACTCATCTTAACAGCTTAACTAGTTTTACAGTGTGTAGATATAACCCTTAGAAATATAATTTCATTTTTCTGCATAATCCACTTCCCTCTAAATTGCCTTGTGCCACCTTGAATCCAGGGCCTGTATATCTGCATGGTAAAAGTCAAGGATGTCCTTGAGTTTATCAAAGAGATGATTGTTACACATACAGGTGGATGTTTCACTGTTTTCCATCCAAGTTTGCTGAACATGTCCGTGGTTTTCTGACCGACATATAGAAATATCAATTCAACAATGGAGGAAATTAGCCTTTAAAACCTGCTCTAAGAAATGATTGTTATTCTGTATTATTAATTGACTTATTTTTAACTTTTAATTTGATTTCAGCAATATTGTTACCAATTTCTAGTATTTGAAAATGTAAAACATGTATGACTTGTTTTCTTAAACCTGTACAAGCTGCTGTCTATTAACTGTTTACAGCCGGATTTGTTTCTGGACAGTCAGTAGGAAGTGATATTATACAGGAGGAGACGGCAGGTCGCTTGAGTCCTAATCCTCCACGTGGAGATCATAGTCCACCTGATGTCGGCCATGAAGTAATTATCCAGGTCTCTGATGCAGACAGTGATTCAGGTAAAGGTAAGTTTCATTTAAAGCTGGCAAATATTACTTGTATGTAGAGATTCATTGTTATTGTGATGTATTCAAAATTATATGGCTACATTAATATTCTGTAGGACATATTTAGCTCCATTAGAAATAATTTTGAAGAAACAAATATTTTTATTTCTGTGCAGTTAAGACATTTCAAACAGTGAGATTCATAATCTAAAGGGAAGGAATTAAATTTATGTTTTTTTCAATTATAGAAATTGCTGTAACAGCTAAATTTATATTGACAATGTGTAAAAGGAAGTTTTAAAATACCCTAATTTTTTTCTTTTTTTAACCCATATCTGCAAAAGCTAATTAGTAAATTTGAATGTTCCATAGATAAATTGGTACGCCAACCAAGCACAACTGAATATTTACCTGGAATGTTGCATGCTGATTCACCTGTTGGATTATTGCCCCAGTTTCCATCATGGTCATTGGTATGCTTGGGTCCATCGTCACTTTATTCTCATAATTTGGGTCTCCAAGATCAACAACAAGCAGGTCTTTTGGGAGGATCAGCATATCTTCTGCCCTGGGATGTTACTGTTAGGTTGGAACACCAAAGGTAATATACATTTAAGATTTAATTTAATTGATGGAAATTAATAATTTCTTCACACTAGCCGTATATAGGCTAAGGTTTAGACAGAGTCAACTTGAAAAATTCAGTGCTACGGCCAGGATTTGAACCATGGATCTCCTGGTTTCTGTCCAGTCTTATTATTTTAACTTAAATATTAAGAGTTAAATGATGAAGCCTGGGACTCAAGTACTTAAAATAGTAAGTCACCACAAACAGTGTATTTCGAGTGCAAGAGCTCCTGGTGGTTTACTGGGAATAAAAATTAATCAAATTAGAGAATTTAATGTCATGATGGCAAGTTGGCCATGGTAGCTCAGTGGGAAAGAGCTACTGGATGGAAACCAGGAAATCCATGATTCAAATCCTGGCCGTGGCATTGAATTTTTCAAGTTGACTCTATCTATACATTTAAGATTTTCTAAATTCAGCCGATGGTCAGAACTGACCGAGTTATGATTCATCTTATCCAATCAAATTATACAAACAGCATGTGGCTTGAGAAAGAAGTATTTAATTATCTTTTGAACAGAGGAAATGAAAGTTGAAGTTTTGTTGAGTCACACTTGTTTACACTCACCTTCACTTATTATTTTTAAAAAATACTGGAACGTTTTCCAGGACATTTGCCTTCTTCCTCAGCAGTATAGTGACTGACTCTCCCCTTTCCTTTCCTCTTCCTTCTCCTCTTCCTCAATGTCCTGGAAAACGTTCCAGCGTTTTTTAAAAATAATAAGTGAAGGTGAGTGTAAACAAGTGTGACTCAACAAAACTTCAACATGAAGAAAACTTCACTGTTAATAATGCTTCTATTTGTAATATTTAGAGGAAATGAAACCGTTAACTATCAAATTACTTTCACGGTTAAACTAGTTGACAGCTGAATAAGACAGGGTACTGTAGTGTTTCATTGTGTTGTTCCTTACTGAAGCAAATTTTCATTTTAGGGAGTTTACTGGATGAAATGTCTTAGGTGGCAATGAATTATGTCAAAATTTGCATGCTGTTGAGGGGGGGAAAAAAACATCACAAAGTTAGGAAAGTTTGAAGTATATAACAGCATAGTCTGTGAAATGGAGAGACAAAATATAGAGAAAGAATAAGGAAGAATAATGCTGAAGCTCATCAAAAAGAGAAAATACATTGATAAACAGATGCACTGGATGGAATGATAAATGAGAAAATCTGTTGTACTGTGCTCTTATGACTTGCTCTACCCTTGTACAAACTATACTTACAAATGCTTAGTTCTCTCTCTACTTCATGTTAATCAAGATAAATATTTGCAGAAGTTATCTTATTGCTTTCTTGTAGGTACAAGTGAGAATATAGATACACATTAGGTTTTAAGCAGTAGTTAAATTTTTAAGAGCAAGGATGGTTGCTCTATGTTGGCTTTGAAACTCCATTCTCTTTGCATGGCAAAAATTTAAAAAAAAATATATATATACCTATTTGAGAAAAATATAGTATTGGAAAATTCAAACAAGTAACAAAAAGTACCTTGGAATTGATTCACTCCACAAAAAACTGTATTTGGCATAAATTGTATGTTTTAACATCTACATATTTTATGTACAGTAAAATCGAATGGGACACTCGAAACTTTCCGTTTAATGAAGGGGCTTTTCCATTTCACCTGACTTAGAACAACATAGGAAAGCAATTAGTTTTCCTTAGACAATTTTCCTCCCAAAGATTTCTCTCCTTTTAAACACAATGACTTATTCAGTAACGTGTAAAAGAATAATCTCATCTTGTCACCGTTTGCTATGTTTTTAGGTTTTTGTATCCTTTGATTATTGAAGGTAATTTAGCAAATCAATTAGCTATGGTTTCAGTTTTAACGCAATTCGATTCATCACAAAGTTCGTTAAAATGTATCTGATGTCTTTTTTGGAAACTCTCCAATCATCTGTTAGATGCTTTAAATTCAGTCTTGCCCAGTCTTTCAGCTACCTTTTAAACATATTTCTGTAACATAGGCTCCAATATGCACTGATTTTTTGGCCCTAACCCTAATGAATTGCTCCAACACTATTTCATTAATGTCCTGGTTTTCAGTTTTCTTAAGTTCTGTCTTTATTTTGCCATTAACATAAATGGGGCCAAAGTAATGTTGCGTTCCATGAAGAAAAAATTCAGAACAAATCCCCACATAACACCTAAAACACCACACGCTCGCTCACTCACTCACTCCCCACATAACAAGTTAGATGAACAACACCTTTTGAAGTCACATAAAACAAAAGAGAAATCCACAGACAAACTCTCATGTGTGTACCCGATAAATTGCAAAGGCGGTAACAACTTAAAAGTTGGCAAAACAAAAAGGAATTTGAACATTAGGCTTAAAGAGCATTTTAGGAACATCAAGAACAAAGAAATAAACAAATTGATAGTTGCGTACAATTTTATGGAATGAAAGTCACGATATAGAACAAGAAATCCAATTTATTAAAAAGTGTTCAGGGTCCAGCTGCATTAACCACTTGGGAAAAGATATTCATAAAGAAATATGAAGGAAAACTGTTCAATTTCAACATCACCTTTGAAGAGAACCCTAACTTCAAGTCCATCAAGATACCAACAGAGATGTCCCTATTGCCTCCAAGGAGGCAAAGTTCAACAGTTGACATTAGCTGAGGATGTTAGGAAGGTCCTGATGAAGTGTGTTCTAGGTAAACACTAGCTATATAAGGAGTGTCGAGTACTAGTTCGACTCAAAATTATATTAATTTTGTGCTTCATTGCATGTTAGTCCTTACTCATTAAGAATGATATTGCTATATTCTCTGTCACATTGTAATATTAGCTTTATATATTTAATTATAAATTTGCAAAAATTAGTTGTTTTCTTAGGGGAAAATGCTGACTCCATATAGGGTTAAATTTTCTAAATTTCCAGAAAATTTTTATAAAGAGGTTTTACTGTATTTTCTTTTAATGTACATATTATATAACTTTTTATACATTTGTGCTGTGAAAACTCTGGGACTTACTTAGTTTAATGTATGAGTATAAGGAAATAAAAGAGCTATAACCAGATATTTGTTATTTCTAAATCCTAATTGTCAAACAGTAGTTGTTTCTGAATATGACTTTTTGCTTTATTAGGGATCGAGGTAGTTGGCCAACTGTAGGTGATCAATACAGAAGTAAGATGCAGCCGGGTAGCCAGCATACAGGAGCTCTACTCCGTGGTCGTAAAGGGAAGGGTGGAAATAAAGGTAATTCATTAAGAACAAGAAAACTGTGAAAAATGAACATTTGAACTCTACTGTTTTGTTTAGCATGTATTTTATCTGCACATTTATATTAATATACATGATGCAACTTAAAAATCCTGGACAGGGATTGTATTCTCATAACTTGTTAAATTTGCTATATACTTACAAGGCATGAATAGTAGATTGTTATATTCAAAGGCAGTTTCTAACTTCTCCTTGCTTAATATACATGAATAATTTACTTTTTCTAAGTGGTTATATTAGCAATAACTTACATAACAATCTGTACTGTATTTACTGCAGATTTCCTATCTCTTGCACTGTCTATACAGCAGCCAGCTTTTTCAGCGGGTTCATGCTGCATAAGCGGCTGCATGAAGAACTGTTCACTCCATATACATACTTCTCACACAATTTTACTTGAGCTCTCGTATGCCATTGTTGTCAAAAATGGCAACAAGACTTTTTATATCTTATATGCTGTCATATGCTAAATCATATCATAAAAGGCTGAGAGTTGTAGTGTCCATTTTTTTTTCTAGGTTAGTCAACAGCTAAAGTATAAGGCCATGAGTTGGGATTATGTTTATGGTTCTGGATCTGCTTCAGCCACTTGTTACTTAAAGTTACTGTTTGAGTTTGTTGAATATAAGAGTAAATCAGTATCATAATGCAAGAGAACGCAACAAAAGTAAGAGTGATAAGTGATGTGCACAGTTGATAACATGTATGGACAGTGTTGATCAGGTGTTACTTTGGCAAAGTATAGGTCTTGATTCGGACCATTTGTAGCACTACATTTCAGTGCTCAAGATACAGTGTGTAAATAATATATATGTGCAGGGCTCTTCTTTCTATTGTGTGATGCCAGCAATTTTTCCTAAGTCCTTCACACCTTTTATACAACTATGATGTTTAATATGATTTCTTTACTTTTTAGTGCAATTTCATGCTGGAGGGTGTTCTTTAAACGTTACTGAAGTCATAACCTAATTGTTTATTTACTAACTTACTGCATATGTAGCTATAGTGAAAAATTCAGTGCAGCCAAACTATCCGTGTTTCTCCACTGAATGCAATGCTGCCAAGTCTTATTTGTCCTTAAATTACACTATTTAGCAAACTAACTGCAAAGTACCTAAATTGCACTACCTAGCTAACTAATGACTATAAACACACATAGTAATCTTTAAATTATTAAATGGACAGGTCTATTTACTTATTTGTCAAACCTTTTTGTGATTTTCAACAATCCACTGAACAAATCTTAAATTAAGTTAATTGGGAGTCGATTAATAACACAAAACAACACTCACTTTTAAATTTTCCCGGAACCGGTTTCTGAGGCCTTCCCTCTATCTTCAGCCGGACATCGACTAGTTCTCATTGGTGTAGCTGGCAATATTTTGTCTTCGGTCTCCTCTGGTGGCGGTTCGAGGAACTTGCTGAACAAATCTTTCTGGGGGATGTCGAAATTGAATACTTTGTTCCTATTTTTTGAAATAAAGATTTGTTCCCATGTGGACAGTTCTTCTTTTCCTGTTGTATGTTTTAGTAATTTTGGTTCTGGATTTATGTTGTGGTTTTTTTCCCAAAAATGCGTGGCAACTGCTGATTTTTCTAATTGTTTGTATTTTATGTTCCTAAAGTGTTCCTTTGCTCTTGTTTCTAAATTTCTTTTGGAGTTGGAAAGAGATTGAAAATGGAGGCCAGGGCCTTTGAAACTAGTCTCTCATAAATATATGAAAAAGTAAGTGACGAGTGTCAATAAACCAACCACAAATAATTTTTATATTAAATCTTAAATACTTGAAAAACACACAAAAAGAACAGCCTTAACATCCAACAAGCCTACTTTTGTAAAGCAATAAAATCTGAGAGGAAACATGATCGTATTTTCCAAAACTGACCTGCTGCTAATTGCATTCACATGTCTTTCTGCATCAGTGTTGGGCAGATATCTGGGGAATTTTTGCAGAGGTTGCCTACAAGTATTTACACATCTTTCTCATGTTAGCTTCAGCGTGAGAACCTGCTGGTTGTCTGCTTGCACATGTGTATACCTGAACCTTAGGACTTAGAAAATATTCTTGCGGCACCAAGAGAGAGTTTCTTCATTGTGCAGAATGATAAATAGAAAGGGAAGAAACAGAAATAAGCAACCCAAGAGGGAGTAATAAATGATGCAATTATCCGTGGTTCAAATCTCGGCCGTGACATTGAATTTTTCATGTTGACTGTATCAAATTATGTAAGTTTCATATCAAGCTTAAAGAAGATAAATCATTCATTCATTCATTCATTCATTCATGTTGTAAAATACATGGTCAGTTTAATAAATACGCATGTTAGGCATGAAGATACCTGTTTTCAAACATAAATTATTTATTTCTCGACATAGTCCCTTTAGGATTTTCCAACTCTTCTGCCATTTTTTTAACCTGTCCAAAAAGTAAGAATTATCAAGCTCTGCAGAATAGGCCTCTGTCTCCATGATAACCTTTTCATTTGATCTAAATTTTGTTCCTGTGAGCCATTTCTTCATGTTTGGTAACAGAAGAATATGGGGAGGGGGGGGGGGCATGGCCGCAGCTCATAACACAATTCATGCAGTTTGGCTGTGGCAACTCCGGCTGAATGTGCTGGGGCATTATCATAGTGAAACAGAACTTTCTTTCTTAAAGTAAGTGTTGTTAGTGTCATTAATTGACTCCCTTTAAATTTAATTTATTACAACAATGTTTTCAACACTTCCAGGAAAGGAATTGCAGAACTTACTTCTTCGCCATATGGGACTATATCTCCTTCAACTCTATGTCGAATTCAGCCAATAACTCACTGTAGTATGCTCCAGTAATCATTTTTTCTTTTTTTAAGAAGTCAATGAGTATGACACCCTTTGCATCCCAAAAAGTCTCGCTGTCTCATGCCAACAGCTTTCTCATCTCCAAATTATTGTACAAAATATTAATTGCCGTTCCTCTTGATTCACCTATAGCCTCGGTCACTTCACAAACTTTTGTTCAATGATCAGCGAGAATCATATTGTGGACTTTTTCAGTGACTTCTTCGGTAACCACATCTGCAGTGCATCCTGGGCTCCTTATCACAAACGGATGTTCAATTTATATATGTTTATGTATTAGTTCTATTTATATATGTAACAAGATTAGCTTCAAATGAAATGTTTTTTTATTCAAATAAAATTCTTTTTGGGAATAAAGAACTCCTTAGAATTGATAAATCACCTACAGAAGTACGACATCCCGGAAAATCATATACTAGTTTCTTATGACGTTAAGGCACTTTTTACAAGCATTCCAGTAGAAAAAATACCTAACACTTCTCAAAAAATGGCTAACCCAGACTACAACGGACCCAGAGAAATAGATGACATTATTAATCTTACAGATTTATGCATAAGAAATAATTACTTCATGTTTAACCAAAAATTCTACAGACAATAAAAAGGATTAGCTATGGGGAGCCCACTTTCACCTATTTTAGCAGACCTATACATGAGCTATTTTGAAACACATATTAAAGGCCTTCCCACAGATTTATAAATTTTGGCAGAGATATGTTGATGATGTTTTTGCTATCATTCCAGAAAAACTTAGAGAAGATTCTCTAAAATTACTAAACCTGCAAGATAATCACATCCAGTTTACAATGGAAGTAGAAAGAGACAACACCCTACCCTTTTTGGACCTCAAGATAACTAGAAATCGTCATGGTGTAGATTTTGGAATATACAGGAAGCCCACACACACAGATAATTACATAAAGAAAAATGAATGCAACCCAGTTTCACATCAACTAGCTGCCTTTAGAAGTCTCACTGAGTAAGGAGGAATTTTTGAAAGAAGAAGAACAACAACAACACATAAAAGACATAGCGGTATTAAATGGATTCAACCCAGCCGTCATAAGGAACATGATGAAGAGAAAGGAAAAACTGAAGATAATATCAAAAAATACCACTCTCACACCACTTAAAAACACAAATTGGCAATATAGAAAATTCACCTACCATCCATGGGCTTTTAGAAAATTTGAACGAATCTTCAAAAGACTAAACTTAAAACTAGCACCCCAAAACAAATTCAGTCTGAGGAACCTGCTAAATAAACCACTAAAAAATTCAATCCCCAACAATTTGAAATCAGGAATTTATCAGATTAATTGTGAAACCTGTGAAAAAGCTACATAGGAAAAACTCTTGAATATGAGAATGCTAAGTGGTCTACCGGGAAAATATAATGAGTCAATTGGAGAGTTTAATGTCAGGACGGCACGTTGGCCATGGTAGCTCAAGGGATTAGAGCGACTGGACGGAAACCAGGAGATCCGTGGTTCAAATCCTGGCCATGGCATTGAATTTTTCAGTTGGCTCTAATTAATTAAGAGAAACTTGTTAACCAGGCAGAAAGAACACCAGAGGAACATTAAGTTGAAACAAACAGAAAATCTGCAGTGTTACACCATTTTTGGACAGAAAACCACAACATTGGCCACAACATTAAACTGTTAAAATCCCATAGAATTGGATATTTGGGAAAAAATATTCAATAACAAAAACCGTGATAAAGTTATAAATTTTGAAATCCCGATATTAAATGAAGTATTAAAACTTAGTGCCCCTGACACCAGATGGCAGAGTGATCGGAGCTCCGTAGTGGTGGAAGAAGAGGAATGTTCATTTAGTCACCAAACAGCTGAGGATGAGATCGAATGATCTTGAAAACGTTTCAATTATACAACAAGTAAGTGAAGTTTGAGTGTAAACATAGTGACTCATAAATCATACTAAAAAATTCTTTTTACTATATTTCTTATACCTTTAATTTTTATTTTCCTTATTGAATTTAGAATTTAAGTAAAAAGACTTAAATATTATTAAGGGACGAGAGGACCATTTAAATTTGTATACTAATATCTAACTGTTGTCATAAAAGGTCCCATAAACAGCATTCAATTTCGCTTTTATTTCGTTGCAAGTTTTCCCATCTAAAAGAAAGAAGTGAATATCTAAACGATACTACACTTTTTCCATTTTAGCAAAAACACTTTGAACAACTTATTGAAATGTCTGTAAGATCAAAAGTAACTTTGAATCAGCACCAAATTTGTTTTGACGTGTAACATAGACAGTACATGATGATTACACAAACTTTTCTTAGCCCACATATATTTTGAAACATGGGTACTTATTGAACAGCCTCATATGTGGCCAATAAACAATCACCAGAGTACAACTCAGAGTATCAGCATTCTTTCTTTGAACTTCAAGAAAATATAAAAACAATTTGTCCCTGCATCCTAATTGAGGTGTCTTAGTTGTCATAAAAATAAGTATTGTTTGATGGTTAAAATTATTTGCTATGGTATAACTTAACCATCCTTGTGCTATCCTTAGCATGCAACTTGAGAATGTTGGGGCTAAAATGTTGCCAAATTTTGCATTTGATATATATTAATTACTACTGGAATGTAAAAATTATAATTCTGTTTGAAGAAACAAATTTATAACCAAAAATTACATTTTGTCAGAAGTACCTATTACAAGTAAACTTACTAAAATAATAAACTTATGCATAATTCAATTACTTTTACTCTACTTTCTGTTCCTAATAATGTAATATTTTTTCTTGTTTTTGCAACAGGTCAGAAAATGTGCGAGCTTAGAGCTCTTATAAAGCTTTGCAGATTTATCCTACAGTAAACCTTTGTATACTAAATTAACACACAAATTAAAATGTTATTTCATAAGGTTTTCATGTTAATTTTCAGATCTTTCAGAATTTGTAGTGAAGATATTTGTGGGAGTGGAATATGAGTGTCCTAGAGGACATCGTTTTATGTGCTCTGCTCCTGATAAAGTTCTCAAGACAACTGGATCAGGACTTGTAAAGGATAATGGCAACAAAGTTACAGGAAATGATATGCCACTATACTTTCCATGTCCTTGTAGGTAAGGAGTTATGTATTGTACTTTTAACAGTAATGTTAAAATCAATGGTAATCAAATGGTTACACAGTACAATAGTGCATTCAAATTTTACTTCAGGTCAGTGGATATTATGCTGAACAAGAGTGAAATTTAATATAGTTAATCAATAATGTGTTCAATACCTTTCAATGTGTTGGTGAGAGCAATATTGTTAAAAACCATTATTTTGTTCCTGTCTGTAAGTGACTCAACTTATACATAAGTATTTGCAAATAAGGAAGAACACTGTTAATTACTTTCACATCCTGTTTTTGATAGATAATCATTATAATTAAAATACCTATTCAGTCTTATTTTATTAAAACTTAAAACTTAATTCACGTCAACCATTAGTTTCACTTTTAATCATAACTATTTCAACCATTATAATGTTTGAAATTAATGAGTCGGTAATTCAAAAACAAACATCACTTAAATTTTCCTTACTTGGACATGTTTCAGAGAACGTTTTGTCCCCATCGTCAGCAGTTATCCGACTGGTTGGATCCGTGGTTTCTTGAAGTGAGCTGGTTGTCTGTGGCGGCATCTGTTGTCTATGAGATGAACTTCCAAAGAGAGTTTTCAGACGGCAATTCGAAATTTAAAGTATACTGTTTGTTTTTTATAATTAGTAACTTTTCCCAAACATCGAGTTCGGCTGCATTACTGGCTGATTTTAATAGTTTTATATTTGGTACAATTTCATGATTTGTAGACCAGAAATGGTGAGCTATTGCTGATTTTTCTATTTGTTTGTATTTCGTGCATCTCATATGTTCCTGTAACCTAATATGTAAACTTCTTTTGGTTTTTCCTATGTAGAACTTATTGCAATCTGAGCAGTTGATTTTGTATATACCTGATTTCTTGTTTTCAGGTACTGGGTCTTGCAGGTTGTTTCATAATAAGTTCTTTAAACTGAATTTATTTATTGGGGCTAGGGTGATGTTGTACTTCTTGAATATCTTGTTGAATTTATGATGCATTCTGGGATGATATGTGAATTTCCTGAACTGTGTCTTGGTTTTTGAATCTGTTAATTTTGTGGTATCCAATATGTGTTTCTGTTTCTTGAATTTCCAAATTTTCTTATCTATTAATTGTTTACTGTATCCATTAATTGCAGCTATGTTAATCATGTGGTTATATTCTTTGTTGTATTCATTCTTTTTCAATGGGATATTGACTAGTCTATATGCTAAGCTGTCCAAAACTGCATGTTTGTGGGGTGTAGGGTTGTAGCTATCATTCTTGATGTAATTATCTGTTTGTATTGGCTTTCTGTAGATGCCAAAAGATATGTTATTTAATTCATGGATTATCTTCAAATCTAAGAAAGGTAAGTAGCCATCTTTTTCTATTTCTATTGTGAACTTTATTGCTTTAATTAATTATAAAAAACAAACAGTATACTTTAAATTTCGAATTGCCGCCTGAAAACTCTTTTTGGAAGTTCATCTCACAGACAACAGATGCCGCCACAGACAACAGCTCACTTCAAGAAACCACGGATCCAACCAGTCGGATAACTACTGACGATGGGGACAAAACGTTCTCTGAAACATGTCCAAGTAAGGATAATTTAAGTGGTTTGTTTTTTAATTACCGACTCATTACTTTCAAATGTTAAAGACATCACTGTTTCTAACCTTTTGCTTCAAATAACATTATAATTTTGTTTATACACCAGATAGAAGAGATCAGATTTCATCCTCTTAGGATAGGATTCTGTGTTGAAAGATAAATGTAAACTTAGCTACAACTTAAGTTTCAGAATGCTTATTTACTTATCACTGGTTTGCTTTTAAGTGATCTCATGATGTGGTCATATACACTAGATATTCAACTAGTAATCAACTAGTAATTTTGAAAAAATCAGAATACACAAAAAGGATGAAAGACCTGTTAAAAATAGTAATTACAAAAAAAGTGGAAACCAGTCCATTAAATTACAGCATTGAATCTACAAATAAGACTAAAACAAAGCAATAATCAATAAGAAATAATTACACAAAATTAAAGTAGATAATCCAACATTACCAGAATATATGGGCTACCAAAATCCATAAAACAGGAAAAGCCATGAGACCTATTACTAGTAGCATAAATGTCTCCACATATAATTTGGCCAAATGGTTACTAAACAAATTCAATAGCTTCCCAAAATTTTGAAAGTGCAATTTGAAAAATTTCTTAAGACTTAGTAGAAAACATTAAAGACATAAAATTAGTCAAAATTGACAGATTGGTTTCATTTGATGTAACATCATTATTCCCAAGCATAGCAACAGAAAAATACATCTCATTAACAAACCTATGCATTAAACAAAACTTCTTCAGCTTTAATAGTAAATACTACAGGCAGAAATCAGCATTATCCATGGGCAATCCAATTTCACCACTTTTTGGCAAATTTATTTATGAGTTCATTTGAAACACACACAACAGTGGCCTTCCCATGGATCTTCAAGGTTTGGTTCCATATGTAGTTCCAAATAGATAATTAAATAATGCACTCAAATTATTCAGTTTTCAGGGAAAATGTATCAAATTCACAATAGAAAAGAAAGTCAATGGACAACTCTTTTTTTTTTTTTTTTTTGTACCTAAATATTATCAGAAATGACACAAAAATAAAATTTGGAATTTACAGGAGGCCAACACAGTCAGAAAGTTACATAAAAAGCCATAGCTATAACCCATATAAACATGCAATAATAAACAATCTTACACAAGTCTAGTCAACATACCCATGGATAAAGCAGAATAATATAAGGAACAAAAAGCCGTACTTCACATAGCAGAAAAAAATGGATACAACAAAAGTCTAGTATTTAAGAAAATTTTAGCTAAGCTAAAGGAAACCATTAAGGAAGCAACCACATTCACTGAAGAAAAAGAAAGCAACAGCCTATTTCAGTGCATTCATATACAATTAAAAAATATTTAATAAATATACAAAAAGATTTTTAAAGAACAGTATATCCTCTTGGCACCTTTTAATAGATACTCAGTATTAAAATTGTTAAATTGAAAAACAAAAGATGAAATCCCACCAATCAGTAGATTGTGATTTTGTGGGTTCGTGAAATAATAAAACGAGGTTACGAAACACAAAAACTACACTTTATTCTCCTCGAAATACACTGTTCACCATTACAAAATTTCTAGAACCTCAAAACTGTGTATTTTCTCTACTCTACCCTCAACTGTCTCTCACTACCGGTAACGATTGGTTCCGAAGTTTTCCGAATCTCCACCGGCCATCATTTGTCATCGGCTTCGCAGGCCTACCACCAGGGTGACACTGCTCCCTCTTCAAGGCTGGTCGTCCCGAACAGCGCCTTCGTAGCGGGCCAGGCGATCCAGGTGTACCACCAACATCTTTCCTCGGGGCACCTTCTGGATGCGGTAGACCACGTCGTTAATCCTCCTCATCACACGGTACGGTCCTTCCCCTCCACTCTTGTGCATTGGCCGCACCCTTCTGGACAGGGTCTTCGGGACATAGCGTCCGCGTTACCGTGACTCTTCCCTCTGCGATGTTCCGAGGTGAAGTCGTACTCCTGCTGCCTCTGGATCAAACCTGCTGTCCGGCCTTCCGGTCGCGCCGTCACCATCACCTCGCTCCTCGCGGCGACAACCACGTCTTCGCTCAAGACGACCCTGCCAATTCCAAGGCGCTCTTCTGGTTGACGGAGTATAACCTCTTCTCCGTCGAGCCTCAGGACCTTCCTGCCGACGTCGACCGTCGCCTCGTGGCTCCTGAGGGCATCCAGTCCCAGAATCACCTCCTCAGCCACCTTCGCGACGAACACCCACAGACGCACGGCACTCCGTCCCAAGTTCAGCTCCAATAGGGCCTCCTTCTCCACAGGCATGGTGTTGGCCGATGCTGTCACAAGCTCGTATGGTCGGCTCGGCTTCCTCGTCGGCAAACCCTTCGCTACGTCAGGTCTGATGATGGTCACGGCCGCCCCGGTGTCCACCAGCACGCGATACGGCTTTCCTCTTACCCAGCCGTCCGCGATGAGGTTGTCATCCATCCGCCGGCTGACGGCGCGGATTGTCACTCGAGGGGATGGTGGTAATGGCGCCGACGTGCCCCTCTCCACGACGGCCCTTACTCGTTTTCCGGCTGCTCTTCCTGGTGTGGGCAGTCTCTCCGCAGGTGTCCGGGCTGTCCACACCTCCAACACAGGCCACTAAGTGTTCGCCGGCGTCCCTCAGCTGGTCTTCTGTCTCCGGCGTAGCGGACACTCCTCGTTCTCGACGTCGGGATAGATGCTACCTTGGCCGCCTCCATCCTTAATGCCGCTGTCAGCGCCTCGTGGATGGTTTTATAATCGCCGAGCATTAGGCGCTGACGAATCTCCGTGTCTCGTACCCCGTCGACAAAGTTGTAGGCGGCTTCCCGGGATACGAACTCCAGTGGCAGGTCAACCAAGGCCTTGCTAGCTAGCTGCTCAATCGCTATGGCTAACTCCTGCAGCGTCTCCCCCGGCTGCTGTGACCTTGCCTTTAGCTGGCTGCGGTATGCTGCGGCTAAGCGGTGGTTCCCGAAGCGATTCTCCAGGGCCTCCCAGATGTCCTTGGGCGCCGCCGTCGTCTGCACCGCGTTTAGGATTTCCGCGGCCCGTCCCTGGAGGCTGGCTATTAACTGTGTGGCCTCCTCCTCCGGTGACCATCTGTTGTGCTTGGCCACTGTGTCGAACTGGCGGCGGAAGACCTCGAATGTTGACGCGCCGTCATATTTCGGAGGTTTGACGCGCGCCGATGTTGTGTCGCGTCCCGGTGCGTCAGCCTTCAAATCCTTCAGTCTCCTGCCGACGACGTCCTCCACCATGGCGTTCAGGGACTTGACGCTGCTGTCGGCCTTTCCCTCCAGGTGGTTTACGCGGTTCGCGAGGTCTTCGACGTCTTCAACCATGGCGTTCAGGAACTTGGCGTTATTGTCGGCCTTTTCCTCTAGGTCATTGAAGCGGTTCGCCAGGTCCTCGACGCGCCCGTCCACTTGGCCCATCCGCTTGCCCAGCTCCGTCACGTCATCCCTCACGCCGGCCAACTGTTCCTCAAATTTGGCGGCGAGGACCTCGTTCGCCTCCTTCATTTCCGTGGCCAGACTGTCGTTCGCTGCCTTAATTTCTGTGGTCAATTCGGTCTTTATTTCTTTCAACTCTGCGGCCAGGTTGTTATTTGTCGCTTCTGTTATTGTTGTTATCTCGTTCATCTTCGCGGCCAAGTTGTTATTTGCTGCTTCCGACTTCGCTGTTAATTCGTTCATCTTCTGCAAAAGCATTTCCAATACCGATTCCATGGCCATAATCTTCGGTGATGTTGTTATCCCACTCCTGACAGCAGTTGTGACTTTGTGGGTTCGTGAAATAATAAAACGAGGTTACGAAACACAAAAACTACACTTTATTCTCCTCGAAATACACTGTTCACCATTACAAAATTTCTAGAACCTCAAAACTGTTTATTTTCTCTACTCTACCCTCAACTGTCTCTCGCTACCGGTAACGATTGGTTCCGAAGTTTTCTGAAACTCCACCGGCCATCATTTGTCATCGGCTTCGCGAGCCTACCACCAGGGTGACAGTATTATACCAAGTAACTTATAAGAATTATAAAAAATGCTACATTGGTCAAACTAAAAGAAACCTAAAAACCAAAGTCAAAGAGCACTTTAGAAACATCAAATTGAAACAAGATAAGTCAGCAATAGCATTCCATTTTTGGAACAAAAACCATGAATTGATCCAAATTTAAAATTACTAGAAGGGGTAATAAACCAAATCAAACTGACACAGTGAGAGAATATTTTAATATGGGAAGGTAAGGACCGAGTAATGAACTTTGAAATCCCACCAGTTGATAGAAGTTCATAGTTACACCATCAGAGAGAAGACAGTAGACAACAAGAAACGATAGTCGGACCTTCAAGGTTGAAAATGGAAGCAATGGCTTCCGAAACTATTCCTTCAATAATGTAAAAATGTTTCATCAAGGTTCTAAGGCTTTCAAAGGCCGGTGTCAATACTAGTTGAAGTATATTCCGGGCTTGTAGGCCATGGTCTACTGGGCTCTTTCTTCTTCTTCTTCTTCTTCTTCTTCTTCTTCTTCTTCTTCTTCTTCTTCTTCTTCTTCTTCTTCTTGTTCTTCTTCTTCTTGTTCTTCTTGTTCTTCTTCTTCTTGTTCTTCTTCTTGTTGTTCTTGTTGTTCTTGTTCTTGTTCTTCTTGTTCTTGTTCTTGTTCTTCTTGTTCTTCTTGTTCTTCTTCTTCTTGTTCTTCTTCTTGTTGTTCTTCTTCTTCTTCTTCTTGTTGTTCTTCTTCTTCTTGTTCTTCTTGTTCTTCTTGTTCTTCTTCTTGTTCTTGTTCTTCTTCTTGTTCTTCTTCTTGTTCTTCTTCTTGTTCTTCTTCTTCTTCTTCTTCTTCTTCTTCTTCTTCTTCTTCTTCTTCTTCTTGTTCTTGTTCTTGTTCTTGTTCTTCTTGTTCTTGTTCTTCTTGTTCTTCTACTTCTTGTTCTTCTTCTTGTTCTTCTTGTTCTTGTTCTTGTTGTTCTTGTTCTTGTTGTTCTTGT